>CAODLS010080906.1:0-11187 GCA_948243855.1 Flueggea neowawraea | reverse complement strand
TATTGGTTATATGAGAAAGTAGATGGAACTAAGTGCTATACGCAGCTAAAACTCGTATGAGCCACCTCTAGAATCCATTCTACTATATTGGTTATATGAGAAAGTAGATGGAACTAAGTGCTATACGCAGCTAAAACTCGTAGAGCCACATCTAGAATCCACTGTACTATATTGGGCTGGCCAGCGCTTTATTTGATTTATGTGATTAGACCTACATGTCAATTCTATTGGTATTGGAAATATCCATGAGGTCTGTTATATTGGAAACCCGGGGCAATACTTAACATGTTGTGCGCCATTACCGAATAAAATAGAACAACATTGCATTCTTAATTGATGTTCTTATCTTATATGATTTACTTGTGATATATTGGGCTGAATGTATATATGATAAGTTATTATATATTGTTTGATATTTGTTGGGTTCCTCATTGAGTTGCGACTCATATAAAGCGCAAAATTTTTCCAGGTATCAGCATTTAGCTTTTGAGCCGATTTGCAGGCTTGTAGATACACCAGCGCGACAGAGGTCGGCATGCCGCAATCACTCTCTCTCTCCATCACACATGTGCATAGAGGGTGTTAGAGGATGAGATATTAATAGCTCATCAAGTTTTGTACCAAGTCTGCTAGACTTGACTTGTACTATATGTTGTATATTACATATTGGCGAATTTTTATAGTTATGTCATATTTGTGTTGGTAACTTGTACTTGCTGTAATTTCGTTGATATATATGCAAATGTTGTTATATGTTATCGAGTTATGTAAATATATGTTATGTAGGTATGGGTATTACACTGGGCCCTGACCCCTATTTTATTTCTGTCTATCTTCTTTGCATGTCTGACAGATATGTTTTGATGTTCAACATCTGTTCAACACCCCGTCATCAGTGAGACATTCCTTGCTATTCAGTGTGTGCCCTCGTTCGGGCTCTACTTTTATATTTTATTGTTAGAGTTCCATACCGAATTTCTGTGGGGATACTGGGCTATACTTTTGTATTTTGGATATTGATTTTACGATGGCGGTTTCATATTTATTTGATAGTATTATATTATTACTATTTTCTTATATCGTATTTTATTAAATAAAGGTTTTGATAAATAATTGTCTGGGTGGAATATCTGTATCTCCGAGGCTTGTAAAGGATTAGCTGGGCTGCCATAGACAGTTCACCTTGTACGCTGATCACCGGCCCGACTCGAGTCGTGACACTTATGCTTGATGTATTAATGATGTGGTTAATAAGATTTGAGTGTTCTCTCCACTGTTATAACCTAAATACCTTTTTGCATTAATCTAGGTTGTATCTATATTTATTAGGTCAATTAGACCCTTTAAACCTTTTGGAAATTTCATCAAAATACCTTACCTAATCAAAACAAGTCATTAAATTAAAATCCACACAAACTAAACATATAAAATCAAAGCACAATATCCATAAATAGTATAACAAACCATTATCCAAGGATTACATCTCAAAATCATAACTAAAATTCTAAGCTAACATAATGTAAATAAATAAACAAAAGTAAATAAAACAACACATAAACATTGTCACCAATTAACCAAAGTGTGGGGATATTGAAGAATGGATGATTGAGAGGACAAATCATCCAAGGCTCCAAAGCTTTCTTCAAGATTGCCCACCTTTCTCACTCGAAATCCTTCTTTCTTTCTCTATAATGCTTGATTGTTCTTTGTTGGCTTTCAAAAATGTGTAAAAGACACCAAATTAGGCAAATATGAGAGTATTTATATGGTACCCTAACATCACTCTTTTTTAAAAAATGTCGTCTTACCACATCACAACTTTTCTGGTTTGTCTCTAGACAACCATGGCCATGGTGGGTGATGGCAACAACCGTGGCCTTTTTATGTTTCTCACCACGACCATGGTGGTGGTGGCGGCCACGACTATGGTCGTGGCCTTGGGTGTGTTGGATTTCTTATGCGAATAAACATCTAATGTGTGTAGCAGAAAACAACAACATCACACTAGAAATACCCAGGAACACTGTATGTAATCATAATTAATAAAAGGAGGCCGAAAATGTTTACCTTTCAGCCTTGCCGAATTGGTTTCCTCCAAAACAAGGTGTTGCCGAATTGCCTTTCTTTCCTCCTTCTATTGTGCCGAATCGCAATTAACCTAGGGACTGCCAAAAGACGACTCCCATATACTCTCACACATGGATCAATGTCACAAGTATCTTTCATGTAGTTGTGACATTTTGAGTCCTCCGACTGAAACTCATTATCGACTCCTGCATGAGGAATCACATGTTTTGACTTCGTCAAACGTTATCCGTAACAGGGCAACAATAAAGGCTATGATTGGATATGCCATGAATCTTGTAGAGGAGTGATGGTGAGAGTGATAGATTTGTTCCTCTTATGAAGAGTGATATCTTTAGGCCACTTGATGAGTAGGATTGATGGAATGTATGCATACGCAAATGAATTGATAAAAGAGTTTATCAATGTCATTTGTATATCAATCTACTTGGGATCAAGAAACACATTAAGTAATATAAGGTTGACATGTGACCATGCCCTATGCTTAATATAGATATCGTGAGACAAAAGGATTGAATATCAAACTGTGAAAGGTTAACTCGAATTACTGATACCACTCGATTTTGGGTTGCCTTAATATATTACTAGATACCGCTTATAGATTTTGGGCCCATGTGTTTTAGGACGAGACCCATTGCCAATCTCGAGTGGACCTATTGGGTCACACACAAAAACGAATTGGATTGGTTACAAAAGTTCTCTCTTTTTGGTAATTGAATTATTAAGATGATTGATTTGATTAATCAATAATAATTCAGGGTTTTATGATTTATGTGTTAAAAAAGATTTAATACATGGTCCATTAATGTAATAGTTTTTAATATGAATCATCAATTATCATGGTTATGATTATTTAATTATGTGTGACAGAATTAGGCCCATGTGAGTGATTTATTTTATGATAAAGTATCACATAATTAAAAGCCCAATAATATTAATGAAATCCATGTGAATTTCGACACAATAAACCTAAATAAGGAGGAAGAATTTCGACACAATAAACCTAAACAAGGAGTGAGAAATTCGGCATCCATCCTCCTTTTTTTAGGAATCACTTTCCTTGTGTAACAAGGAGTATTTCAGCACATGCATTAACTAATTAGGAGTCCATGACTAATTAGGAGTTTTATTCTTGTTTGACAAGGAAAATAAAATCCTAATTAGCATGTGAGAAAATTAATTAGGAAGTGTTTATTCTTGTGGGACAAGGAAGGCAAACCCTAGTGTGACTAAACAAGAATTCGGCACACTCCTATTTAGAATGGGAAGTGGCCGAATTCTTGAATGGGAAGGAAAGGGGTTTGGCTCCTAATTTGTGAAGGAATTTCGGTACACATACTTCTTGTATTGGTGTGGCCGAATTCTTCTTGAACAAGGAAGGGTTTAGGCCAACCCTAGTGCATCTATTTAGGTTGTCTCATATGCCTATAAATAGGAGCACACCCTGGGGTTGTTTCTCATGGCAATGGCTTGGCCGAATTTGTGAGTGTCACAAAAAATAGAGAAATTATTTGTGAGCATTAGAATAGAGATTCTAAAAGGTGCTAGTACACTACACCAATCCTAGCAAGTTCGTTGTGTGGATATCATTGGTCACATTCACGCAAAGGCAACGTGGTTGAAAATGTTTCGAGTTAATGCTAAAAGCTACACCAACAAATCATTCGTTAATACAATCGAGCTTTGGTTTTCGAGGTAAAACCCTAACCCTAATCGTTTATGATTAATGTGTTTGGATCCTTGGTGGAATTCTAGGATAAAATTTTTTGTTATTTCTACTGCGTTTATCCTTCTATGAATGTCATATTTAGTTATGAATTCTAGCAAAGACATTACGATTACCCAAATTGAAATGAATGTCAATTACGAATCAACATAACCTAATTACAATCTTATACAACCCTTTACCTCTCGATATCAGAATTAGCTGAGGAGGCATTTAAGGAACTGAAAACTCTTATAATAGGCCACTGATTTAATTTCAATGTCTTATAATAGGAGAGAAATGTTGTATCTTTGCTTGGCCATAACTGCTTGAACCTGATTTTAGCAGAAATTAACAGTATGTCACCAACACCTTTCAAAAATTTAAAATAGAATCAATTATATTATAATACCAAAAATTCCATCGGGGACATTTGCGACAGAGAGAAGATTCGCTAATGAAGAATGGAAAAATTGCATTGGAGAGGCTTTGAGACTAGCAAATCTTGAATGGAAATGGAAATTTGCGAATGACATGACTTGCCATTGTGAAAGGGGATATGTATTCGTGAACAAATAATTGACTGTCGCAGACGACACCATCTTTGTCGGAGAGAGAGGCCGGTGGCGAGAAAGTTGTTGTCATCGAATCTGGAGTTACGTTAGAGAGGTGGCGGCAGTGGATGAGGTAGAGGAGAGGTGGAGTGAAGTGAGGAGACAAGTAGGTTTTCAAACCTTATTTGCAATATGTTTTAAGTAAAACTAGCAGTGTGACCCGCGCAATGCACGGGTTGTATCTATTACAGTTTTTTACCTTCATATAATAAATTTATTTAAATATATTTATTGGAAAATCAACACTATACTGTGTATATCTTACGAATATGACTTATTTGTAATTTTATCTTTCTCAAAGTTTAGAGCTGAACTACGTCCAACTCCAAAGAAATCAAGTGTTTTTATCAAAATAAAGTCTCATTAATCACTATTAAAGATCTCTTTTGCATTCAACCTATATCAGAAAATCTTAGGACATTAGTCGCAATCCTAGGTTAAATGCAAGATTCACTTTATATCTTATTAACAAAGAGAAAATTGCAAACACTTTTACCAAAGAAGAAAAACTTTCAACTCAACAAAAATAATTATATTACCCAAATGAAAATTTGAGTTCAATATTCCAGTCCACACTTAGGTGAGCACGTTTGCTTTCTCAACCCCTAAACTTTGAAAAATTATAATATAATCCCTAAAGTGGAAAAATTACATGGTTCAACACTGAAATTTTTGCAAAATTAATGTTAATATAGATTAATCAAAAATTACCAAACTACAATTTTAATTAAAAATGATTAGAGAACTCAATATATACATTTGGGGAACGTTTGGACACATATGAGAGAGGAGACTTTGCCTACTATCGTGAATGAAAATGATATTGGCAATGAATGAGAGACAATTGAGAGAGACAGACAGTGGCAAATCTAGGTGGTGGCGAGGATGGGCGGCCGCTCCCACCGACAGTCTGGGTACCCCTATACGCCCGCCTTGGTGGCCTTGGTCGTCCCCCCTTCTGCAATTCACCACTGCTCTGCTCACCCTCCCCTGTTCGTGTTCCACTTTTATTCTGTTTTATTTGTTTGTTCATTTCAAGTTTTGATTGTGAATTCCCATTTGCGTATTCAAGATTTCGAGACCTTTTATTAAGTTGCAGTCTAAATGAGCTAGCTTTATGCAAATTTAGTTCATCTTTTTATTGTTATGATTGTAATTATTTTTACCATGGAACTTACTTATGACTTGTTCGATGTTTTGCAGCTTAGAACTCCAAGTTCTTCGATTCACTCACCACAATAGCCACCTCAAGCTTTGAAATTTGTCCTCAAAAGCAACAAAATGTGATAATGGTTCCTATCTTCCACCACCTGATGTCCCTCGTCTTACTGAAACTGCTCAAATTTCTCTCACTCCGTAAAAGTTTTCTTTTCTTTTTGTGTTTTCATAACTACCCATCTCACTTTGATGCTTCAATTTAAAAACCCAATGTTTATATTTTGCTTCCCACTTTCTTGTGCTAAAGAAATCGCTCCTAAAATTCAACAAGTGATAGGCTGGCAAGTCCTTATCCTTTTTTTTTTCTCTTTTTGTCTTTGTCACGACCCAAAATCGGGCCGAGATCGGTGTACGAGGCGAACCGTCTGTGGAAGCCTGACTCGACTCGCACAAGCTTCCATGTATCATAACTTACTACCCAAAACATTTAATTATTATTTAAAAATGTTTCACAAAAGCATTTATCATTTAAAACATAAGTAGTGAAATAAATATCATAAATCAATAATGAATATATCCAAAAATATATCATAAGTATAAATATCAAAATACAAATAGTAAACCTATAACTCTACAAAATCCCGTGTGGAACTCTAACAATACAAAAGAAGAGCCCGAACAAAAGGACATCACTAACCAAGAGACACCTCACTGGCAGTCAGGATGCGGAAAGGTTGCCGAATCCAAAATCTGTGAACCTGTGATATCTGTAATATCGTGTCGGTTTCTGATCAGATTCCCTGTAGTGTTCCATTTAGTTTTATTTTTATCTTGGTCGTTGGAGTGTTGAGTGAAAGATTGATGAGTTTTATTAGGATTGCTCGAGTTAGATTCTGTGTAACTCGAGTAAGATGACCCATGGATAACTCGAGTTAGCTTTGGGATAACTTGAGTAAGAGGAGGTGCATGTTACTCGAGTAGGCCATTTGGTTACTAGAGTAAGCGTGTTTTGGGTCGTGTTTCTGGGTAGCTCAACTCGAGTTATCAAGATTTGCTACTCGAGTTAGCCATGCCTAACTCGAGTTAAAGGTGGGGTTTATATATATATCCCAACCGATTTCATTCGGATCTCACTCTCATTTCTCACTCAAATCACTCTCATTTTGTCCAAGAGTCATCTCCGTTGGTTCTCCTTCACTTCAGATCATCCATTGAGGTAAGATTGAGCTTCTAAATTCTTCTTTACTTCATTTGCATCATTTTATCAAGAATGTTCATATTAGGGTTTTGAATAATTGTTCATAGGTTCGGTTCTGTGTTGTTCTTATTGTTTTGGTGTTTTGGATTTGTTTATTTAGGGTGTTGGGAGCCTAGAAACTCCTAGTGTTAACTCGAAATCCTTAAAACCAAGAATGTTCTTGAAATGGGTTTGAAACCATTCATTTTTGGTTGATCTAGGATGTTTTCGAGTTGCTCTGTTGATTCTAAGCATAGATTCGTGTTCAGAAGGTTGTTTAGAGCCAATGTAGGTGTTTGGTGTTGATTTCCATCAGTTAAATCTGAGTTAATCGATTTCTGGCAATTTTGGGTAGGTGGATAACCCGAGTAAGCCGTTAGCCAACTCGAGTAAGCCATGCATTTGGATAACTCAAGCTAGCTTCTTGTCTAACTTGAGTGGATCATGGTCTGAAAACTCGAGTAAGCACTTTGGCTAACTCGAGTTAGCCATGGTTCTGGGGGACCAAAGTGTGTCATTTTGACACTTTGCATATTGTCGATATCAGAGAGTTCGGGGACTCATTTTGGGATTCTGACTACTTGGTAAAATTAGTTAGCTATCTTACTATAGTCTGAGGACTATTTTGTAACTTGTCAAGTCTTGTGGACTAGAATGTAATTTTGCACTGGTCGAGGACCAAATTGTAATTTTACATAGATTCTGTATTTTGGTTCCAGAATGATAGATTATCATTCGATATGGATCATTTGGGATCTTTCGAGAGTCCGTATCTGCATTTGGACATCATGCATCTAGTATTGCCATAGTACTGCATTTTGATTTGACTATTATATATCCGTGGATATATATTTGTTATGTTCAGCTTCCTGTTCGTGCCCGAGAGACCAACCACCTACGAGTGGGCCCTGACGGGTGTTTGGCACTTGGAGTTCTATGTGAGTGAATAACAACTTTAGACACATAGACTGTGTCTTGAAACTGTATATGTTTTCTGTTATGTATAACACATACTTTGAAAATGAACTAGTCTAAGGATTGGCTAATGATAAACTGATTATGTGTATTAATAAGGATTCTACTTTGAAATTGATATATATGTACTATATATCTCCACTCTGATTTTGATGCTTCTACGCATACTCTGCTTTGATACTATATATTAGTATGCTTTTGTTTTGTAATATGGGACACCTACTATTACGGAGTAAAACGTGACCTTTGGTATACCAACACTTTGATAAAACCTAGCTCTTAAGGTTACTGGTAGCCATGTGTCCTGATTTGGCACATGATTTGATATGGATTGTGGCGGAGCCCACATACTCTGTTATTAGTACTAGATGCACATATCATATATATGTATATGTATTTTGACTCTGAAAAAAAAGAAAATCGTTTTATACGCCTTTGTATTTATGATTGCTTTGCATACGAACCCCTTTTTGCGAAAGGATTTCTAAAAAGCTATTGCATGTATAGCATGTGTGTGTATATATATATATATATATATATATATATATATATATATATATATATATGTATGTATATTAAACTATATTTGCATGTGTAGTTTTGAATTGTTTTCAAAACAGTCTTTGTGAGGGACGCATGAGGCGATCTGTAGTGTTATTCCCCACTGGCCCCTGACCCTTTTGTTTTTCTGTTTACTTGATTCCTATTGAGTAGGTTCACATTTTTTTGGCTTCGGCAACTGTCATCATCTAGACTCCAGCGAGGCATCCTTTGGTTAGTGATGCCCTTTTGTTCGTACTCATCTTTTGTTTTGTAGAGCTCCGTATCGGGATGTAGTTGGGTTACCGGGTTGCCATTTTGACTTTTGTTTCATGTTCCGCTGTTTTTCACACTTATAACTTTTGATATATATATATATATATATATATATATATATATATATATTTGATCTATTATTTTTTCGATTATTAAATGTTTTAATAAATATTTTATAATCTGAATCGTTTGAGTAATATGTTCTGATCTCTGAGGCTTGTGTGAGATGGGCCGGGCTTCCACAAACAATAAACCTTGTACGCCGATCACAGGCTCGTAATGTGTCGTGACAATATCGAAATCAACACAAGCAGATAAATAAAGGGGGTCAGGGCCCAGTGAGGAATAACACTCCAGATTGCCTCATACGTTCCTCACAAATATTGTTTTGAAAACAGCTCAAAAACAACCATATGCAATATCAGTAAACACACACACACACACACACACACACTAATACATGGTATCGTTCAAAAATCATTTTCCAGAACGTTCGCATACAAAGCAACCAACAGGCACAAAAAACTTATTGAATGCATTTTCATAGTCAAAACATATATCGTAAATATGAGACCATATCAATATGTGCATACAACACTAAACATAGGTGATGTGGACTCCGCCACTAATCACTAAACATATCATGCGTTGGAATAGAACATATGGCTACTGGCATCCCTGGTAGCTGGAATTCTCATATCATTGGTATACCAAATGCTACTACAACCCGTAGCACGGGTGCCCCATATAAAAAAACCGAAAATCATGTTATACTATTACATAGTATAAATAAATTCATGTGATTAATATCAAATTTGTAAAAAGATATATAATAAACATATATCAAACTTCAAAACATAATACTTAATAATAAACATAATTTGTAAAACAATATATATCACATATATATCTAACATTAAAACATAGTACTATTTCATAAACACATAACCGATTTATTAATTAGTCAATCCTTAAATTATTCAAATTTCATTCATATGTTCAGTACAAGAAAAATGTAATAGAATTTTCGAGATACAATCTATGTGTCTGAAACTGCTATCCATTCACCTAAAAATGTAAGTGCACAATGTTAGTCAAACCTCACTTGTCGGTGGCTGGTCTCGCTGACAGGAACACAATTGGAATATCGTTATGTGGCCGTACCAAATGCTATGCAATGCAAATGCATGCTCGGAGCCTCACAAGATCTCCAAAAAATATTTCGAATGGTATCCTATCATTCTTAATTCATAATTGAAAATCTGCGTAAAATTATAGTTTAGTCCCCGACCAATGTAAAATTACGTTTTAGTCCCCAAGACTTGAAACATTATAACTTAGTCTCTAAAATATTTAGGATTTATTATTTGGTCCTTAAATTATTAAAAATTTATTTTTAAATACTTAACTTTGTTAAAATTACAATTTTACCCAAACTTTCTTGAAATTACCAAAATTTCTTTGCTTTTCAAAATTAAAAATTTGACCCAATTTGTAAAATATCAAGTCAGTCCCTACAAAAATTACCATAATTTTAGACAATAACATTTGGTCCTTTTCAAAATTACACCAAATGTTCCCTAACTAAATTAAACCCGAATATACTCATTTTTCTCCAATCAAAACAAGTTGCATTTTGTCTCCCAACATCCCAGAAACATGAAATTATATCCCAATCCTTCCAGAATTTCAAAACTCAACAAAACAACCCACTCATTCGGCAAAATCCAACCAAAACATCAAACAAAACCTCATCCTACACCACCTTCAAGCTCTCCTATTTTCCCACCTCCATCTCCATCAAAACCAACCCTAAACAAGCTTAAATATACACTAAAATGATCCTCAAATGGAATCATTCAGTCATGAACAAAATCATTCAAAACAGAATTTGAATATAAGCAACAAAAAGGAAAAACAAAAACGGAGAGGCAACCATGTTTTTACTTTGTTTCAGTGAGGAAGACGAGAGAGATGGAGAGAAACTTGAAGAGAGAATTGGAGAGGAGATGCAGGAGCGAAGAATGAAACAAAAATGAATAAAAATGATTGAGTGTGGACAGAAAAAAATTCGTGCAAAGTATGGAGGAAATCAGAGTTGGTGAGAAGAGGCATGTGTCTGTTGACTTTGAGGCACACGGGAAAACAACGGCGTTTTGGGGAGAAGTCTGGTTGTGCAGACACAAACGACACGCGAAGAAGCCAGATGAAAGCGACCTCTCTTCCCATACGACACGTTGTTTTTGTTATTCCTAGGCTGGCAAACGCAGACGACAGTTTCAATCCGCGGACGACAACCTTTCTCTACCAAACGACTTGTCACTTGAGTCACTGATCCAAACGACAGATCACCTATTCTTCCTTTAATTTCTGATTTTAAAATTGATTTTTTATCAATTTCCACCTAGTTAATCATTATAGTCACTTTAATAATTTTTTAATTACCCAATTAATATTTAAAATATAATTTTAAATTTTCTAATATTAAAAATTATTTTCTTAATTAATTAAAAATTAATTAAAATTACGGGGTATTACAGTCTTATTGTAAGCTATGTGTTGTGTATTTCATCCGATTGGTTTGTGGTTGGTTATGG
>CAODLS010080773.1:0-10833 GCA_948243855.1 Flueggea neowawraea | reverse complement strand
GTCATGTTTATAAACCCACTTCGCATGAGTTTTTAGAACAAGTTAAACATAACTGGTACATTTAATGAAGGCGAGAAAATTGAAGAAATTCAATATTCCGTCCTTCAAATGAAATTGAAATGGTTAAATTATTTTAAATTTATTCTTGATATTTATCTTGTTGCATTTATTTTTGATCCTGGGATTAACAACAAATTTGATTTTTGAAAGATATTTTGGAAACTTATTATTCATTGTTAGGATTAGAAAATGAAGATGATATTGGTATTTTACAAATTGTTACTAGAGTTAGGTTTTTAATAAATGAATTATTAGAATATTTCTATTACTTGTCTAAATGAGGAATCTGGTTCATCCTCACTTTCGCCTATCCTTACATCCTCCTCATCATTGTTCGTGGGATCCAAATTAATAGCGGATAGGCAGAAGAAACCAATAAGTGCTTCAAGCTCTTATAATGAGTTTGAAGTTTATCTAACCACTGTTTTTGAGGTTGGTGGTGATTTTCAGATTTTAGATTTTTGAAAGCAATATAATATGACATTTCCTACCGTTTCGAAGATTACACTCCAAGTACTAGCCGTTCCCGCTTCTACCGTGGCGGTTGAACAATCTTTTAGTAGTGGAGACAATATTTTAGATTTTAAGAGATCGAGATTGGCTCCCGATGCGTTGGAAACCCAAGTTTGTGTTGATGATTTGTCGATGGCGCTTCAAAGGACTCAAGACCAACTCTGTTCATCATCATCCGAAGGTGAGGAGTTATTTGACTGCGCTTCCACAATAAACACTTCCGACTCTAACGACAAGAGTTAGTTTAATTTTTTTCCTTTTTTACTTGTATTCTAATTTATCATGTATTATTAATTGTTGTATACTTATATTGTCTAATTAAATTCGGTATTGTAACCATGGTATTCCTCCGCCATAAGTGATGGCATCTAATAAGATTTAATGAGTTTTTTTTTTTAATTTTGTTTAAAATTATGTGATGCAATTCCTAGTAGAATAGTTAATTTGTTTGAAAATTATTAAAAAAATATTTGAAATACAATGTATTATTGGTACTATAGTTAATTATTGAATATAAAAAAATTACAAACTGGAATCTAACCGGTTGCTGAACCGGTTAAAACCGGAACTAGAACCGAAACCGGACCAAACCGTAGGAACCACAATTTTGTTCCGGTTCCTTCATTTCACAAATTGGAACCGCTGTTCCGAAACTAACAACAACTCTACATTACTCACTCGTTTGACCTCTAAATCAAGTTTGTTAATTTAGAAACTAAACTCACATATACGTTTCGACAAAAAAATTCAGAACCTAATTTAAACGACATAAAACACAGTAAATTTTAGAACTTGGTCCTGTCTTTTACTTCTGCAATCTTATAGTTCCAGTTATGATGACACTCTATCTATTCTTTTAATTCAGTCAATTTCAACCTTCAGTTGAGTTCTAAAATCAGTCTACCAAATGCCCTTTGGCTGCAGCCCATGTAGAAAGTGTGAACTAATAATTATTGTAGATCAATTACTAATCAAATTATCCCACCCACCACATCTATGTTCCATAAATCAAGTTGTTCTATTGACTAACAGATTAATCCGTCTGACATCAAGAGATAAATCCAGTAGCTTTCTAACCCTTTAAACAGCAAAGTAAAGGTTGAACAATGAAATTATAGATTTCTTTACCTTATGTTACGTGCCTCTAAACTTTGTGGCCTAGGAAAGTTATTTTGCTTGAAGGTTTCAGACAGAGATGTGGGGTTTCGAGGGCTGGCAGTTTGTGTCTGTCAAAAAGAAAATGAACTACATATAGACGACAGCTTCATCCATATCTAGGTGCTTTTAACCGACTTAATCTACTGATGCTTAATTATTATAACATGCTTCTTTATTTGTGCTAATATAGGGCTTAAAAATAAGTAATGTCAACCCTTTGAAAATGCTAGTTCTAATTTTTGTGCTTTTGGCTTGTACCCATTGTAACTACACAATTGTACCTAAAAATTATTTTCTAACTAATTTCTTATCTATGTTCTTAATAGTATAATCTAAATTATCATTTTCAAAGTATATTCAATCCTAAATTTATATAACAATCTCTAAATAATGAAAATGCATAATGTAACACATGTATGAAAATGTTTATGCAATGCATGGGTATTTTAGGGTTGGGGCATCATATTCTTTATCCTCTATTTCTTTAACTTCTCCAAAGATACAGATTCACCATTTAAACTTTTAAATAAAATCCCAAAATAAATGATGATGCCTTGCAAGTGCACAAAATCGTTGTAGTTTTAACTCTCAAGTATATCACCAGGTATCGAATCTTCGGAGAATGAGAATTAATTATGATCGAAAAATAAAATAAAAGCGAGTAAAATCATGTTTGGTTTTTGGAATTTTTGAGTGAATTGAAGAAAACACAATGCAAGAAGTAAAAACTAGAAGCTAAAATGCGAAAATTAATAAGGGAAAGGCGTTGAAGTTTCAAGAATTCGGCTAGGGATTCCTATCTAACTAGTCCATAGAAAGGGTATCTAGGGTTGAGTGTTCTCTTCGCTAAGTTAGCTTGGAGCCTCTCTCAAAGTCATCTAAATCATCCCTATATTAAATAAGAGGGTCTTCTCCGCTTCACTTAAGTTAATTAGGATTCTTAGACTAGTAGGGAAATCATCATCCCAATTATCTCCATCCTAAACCTCACAAGTTTAATGGTTGTGGTTTCATTTAATCTTCATCTCTCGATCCTTCAACTAAACTTGCTAAAACTGCAACTTAGGTAGCTAATTTAGGTCATAATCACATTTAACAACTCATTAAATCAATCCAACAAGACAATAGATAATAAACAATAATAAACACAACAACCCATTCAATAGCATGGCCAAATTATCATCTCTAGCCTATCTCTTTACACCCCAACTAAGAAAATTAAGCTAACATAATTAAACAAAACATAAAAACATTGAAATCTATTAAAAAAATTATAAAAATTCAAATACAAAAGAGGAAAAAGTCAAAGAAAACAAAACCCAAGAATCTTTGATGATGAATTTCAAATATGGTAGTCTTGAGTTCTTGATTTTCTTCTCCTTTCTCCTTGATTTATTCTTAAAAAATAAACTTTGCTTGAAATGTAAAACCCTAATTTTTAGAATAGAAAATGATGTAAAAGATACCTAAATGGGTGATAAAGAGGGTATTTATACCCTTTGGCATGGCACAAAATCCTTCACAAAGTTGTGCCAAAATTGCCCCTTGCATGTGCGTTGGTCCCCACACTTTTGTCCATTTTTGTCACCACTTTAATCTCTTTGAAGGGCATCATAGTCACCATCATGGCCATGATCCGCTACTGGCCAAAATGCTCCTTTTCAGCGTGGTCACGGTTAGCACCATAACCGTGACTTGCTATTGCCCAAATTGCCACTTGGAGCGATTTTGCTCGATTTTTTTTGCACTTTCTTCCATTGATCTTGCAACTTTAAAACATATTTTTCATGTCTTTTTCTTCTCTTTTTCATCTCATTTCATGCATTCTCATTGACCCTACACAAAACACAAAAAGTATATAAATTCATGGATAATTAAATACACTTAGGGCCAAAATGCTATCTATTAATGCTTGAATAACTATGTAAAATTATCATACATCAATAAAAAAAATAAAAAAAGTAGAATAAGGGATAAACATTTATCTTTTTTTTATCCAACCTATTCTGCTTGTTGATAGGCCTTTACAAAATATGTCAAACCACCCATATCTTTCTCAGTCTTCAAAATTTGAATTTCTTCATTAAATAAAATGAAAAAGAGGAAATTGGGGTTAAATAGAAAGAATAAAGAAAGAGAGAAAGTAAAAGAAGAGAGATCGAGATCGAGAAATATCTGGTTTGATTTTAAAATTTGATCTTCTTCATTAAATAAAAGGAAAGAGAGGAAATTGGGCTTAGATAGAAAGAACGAAGAAAGAGAGAAAAAGTGAAAGATAGAGATCGAGAGAGATCTAATTTGATTTTTATGCCCATTTGGATTGCTCTTTTTCCCGTGTTTTTGGCTCCGTGAATCTGTAATACATAATAATGCATCCGCTCGCTAGAGATTTTAAATTTTCTATTTAAAATATCTAAATTGGGCCATTTAAATCCGTAATATATATATATATATATATATATATATATATATGTCCACTTACTCCAAATCTTCATCATCAATTCTTTTAGATTTCATGGTTGATGCAATTTACTTTTTCAAATTTAATCCTCACTATTAAATCCAAAAGCAACAAATAGTGAGGATTTAGTGTAAGTTGAAAAAACTTACTCTTGAAGTAAGTTGTACCTCTCTCTCTCTCTCTCTCTCTCTCTCTCTCTCTATATATATATATATATATATATATATATATATATATAGGCTTTTATACAATTACGTAGATCAAAAATTGATATTATAGTTTTTCCATGCCAATTTTTGACATTACACGCATGTGGACGGAATTTCTAAATTACATTTTCACGTATTTGTATATATGTTATTTATATATTGTTTATATGTATTATATATATTTGTATGTTGTATATATATTGTATACAAGTTACAAATATGACATAAACAAGTTATAAAACTCTGTAAAAGATATACAAGTTGCAAAAAATAGTATATATAAGTAAAAAACGTAGTATATACAAGTTACAACATAATATAAACAAGTTACAAACATGACATAAATAAGTTATAAAACTCTGTAAAAGATATATAAGTTACAAATATAGTATAAACAAATCATAAACATAGTATAAACGTAGTATATATAAATTACAAACATATCATAAATAATTTATAAAAATACTACTTGTATATTCTGCATATCTGTAAAAGATACACAAGTTACAAACAAGTCATAAACAAGACTCTATTTTTTTGAAAAATAGAAAAGCAACAAAAGAATATCAACAATATTTAAACAACATATAAACAAGATTTAATAAATTTAAAAATATCAAAAAGTGAATTTGTAATATGTAAATGTGGGTAATACAAAATAAATATTGTAAAGTATTATAAGTGTATTGTGTAAAAATCACACACATATATATATAGGTCACATGTATGTGACCCTTAAAAATAAAAGGGGCTGGATCATGAAATGGGCTGCTAAAGGAAAAAAAATGGGCCTCGGCCTATGAGGAATACCGGTATCTGTGTTGGCCTTCCGGTAAGGTAATAGCAGGGAGAGAGGGACGATGGATCAAGTGAAGGGAAACGTTGAGGGAGGGAAGCATGGGGAAACCGTGGAAGCTGGGTGCGGCAGTTGTGGTGGGGATAGCGGTGGTCAGTAGCAAACGGATGGGATGGGATGGGGATTCGGAATAGAGAAAGAGGAGGTAATGAAGGTGCTTGGGGAATGGTCGGATCGACTGGGAATATGGGCCATGCCAGTGTTTGTTGCAATTCACACAATCACGCTGGCACTGTGTTTGCCTTACGCGGTCTTCTTCGAGGCAACTGCTTCTATGCTCTTCGGATTTGTCCCAGCCGTTTTCTGTGTCTTTTCCGCCAAAGTCTTGGGCGCTTCCCTTTCTTTTTCCATCGGCAGGTACTCCTTTCCTTTCCTTTTTTAATTATTGCTCATACGGATTGTATAATTTGCATTCTTACCCACCATTATCACAATTCCCTCCATCTCCAACTATATAAATTGCTGTGGTGAATCCGCACATTTTTGGTGGTAGTATGCTATAGTTAGATTAGATTAGACATTCTTAATTATTACTTGAATCTGCACTTATTCTTACGGTCTGTTGCTGACATCCAAATATTGCTACAAACTATCTTCAATGTACTTTGGTCGTGGTCCAGATTTTGTTTGTCTTGTTTTGCCCAAATGGTTGGTATTTTCATCATGATTCATTTAGTCGGAGGAAATGATCGTCAGTACATCATATTCCAGTATGTTAACCAAACAACCTGGGGAGGCTATCTTTTGTTGTCTATGATTGTCAATACCTTGATCTTGTTCTGTGGCAATGTTCTCTATCAGTGCATTCTTTGTCTGAATAGTTGTGTTTTTTTCAATTTTGAGATGCATAATTGCTCTGGAATTATTCAGGCTAGTTTTTAGGAGTTCTAGTACGGCAATGGAGTGGGCACATAGAAACAAATATTTCCATCTTCTTTCTGAAGGAGTGGAGCGGGATGGTTGGAAATTTGTGCTCCTGGCACGATTTTCTCCTATTCCTTCTTATGTTATAAACTATGCCCTTGCTGCTACAAATGTTGGGTTCATGGTGGATTTTCTGCTGCCCACTGTTATTGGCTGCCTCCCTATGATCTTACAGAACACATCCATTGGCAGTCTCGCCAGTGCTGCTGTTGCTTCAGCTTCTGGCTCTCAAAAATCTTGGCTTTGGTCTTCCTTATTTCCCCTGTTTGGGATTCTGTCCAGCATTCTTATTTCTTGGAGGATCAGAAAGTACTCCACTCAAATAAGAAGAGTTAAATCCACCGCTCCCACTCACTCTAAACAAACTCAAACCAACTCTACTGATCGAGAAGCTGCTACTAGTCTAAAGAAAACCCAATAGACGACTTTAGCTTTATACCTCTGTCTTGTTCTCTTATCATCCGCTCAAGAAATTATTGTTAATTTCTGTTTCATTGTTGGAATTCAATATGTGGAATAAGGAGTTGTTTTCGGGACATTACTTTCCTTTCTTTTTATTTTCTTTGCTGTGAAAACATAGTTCAAACCTGGATTTGGACTGTAGAAATTTTTTCTATACATGATTCGTTCTGCCGTTCTACTAAGCAATGTTTTGTAATCCTAATGTAACTTCAATTTTTCGTAATACTATTAGATTAAATAGAAATAAATATTAGATTATAATTAAAATATTTATCTCCAGAGTATAAAAATATTTTGCAAGATATCAATGGTCAACAAGACAAAGTAAATTCAATTTTATTTATCTTATAATCTTAATATTTCTATGATATTAATTTTATTAATTATATGCATTGTTATCCTTAATTTTTGTACAAAATTATCTTTATTTGTTTATGGAATTTTCAATTTTTATTATATTAATATTTTTATTTTCATTTTGTATTATTTATCAAAGAATTTAACTTTATAAAAAATTAAAGATTGGATAAATATTTTATAATATTAAAAATATGATTATACAATAAAAGTGGTAACGTAGAACGTGCGCGAATACTAGTGATGATCAAACATTGGGAAAGAAAGCAATCTTCTTGACAATGTATACACATGGAATTTGATGATGACTATTAGTGTGTGTTTTTGTCTTTCCAACTTTTAAACATATATTATTATGGTCCTCGCCTACCCATTCCCACCGCTTAAGCAGAAATTTAAGTTTGCCGCTAAAGAGAATGTATGACTGAATTCCGAACTCCCTTCGTGTGAAAGTTGCATTATCTATCCCAATATTATAAAAGTCAATGGTCAATTATACCTGTCTTGGAAGAAACAGTGATGACAGTACTCTTTTTTGAACAATGGCAATACGACTTTTAGAAAAAAGAATACAGTAATTTACTTCTAAATTGGAATTCCAAATTCTTCATCTTCTCTGTTGCCCAAAACTTCCTGTTTTCCCTCATGTAATTTTTGCAATAGATATTGTTTGTAAATAATGTCCACATAAAGATATCTTGAGAACGCTGATTATTAATGCTGTAATTGGGAAGAGATGTCGGAAAGGTAATTAGATGTCAGATCTCACTTTGAATTAGAGTTTTGATCACATACCCCAAATAGAAGTCCAATTGACCACACGTATCACAAATTAGACTCTTAAATTCAATTTCAGACAAATCTAAGTGTATATCAGCATATTCTTCAATTTGATATTATGTTATCTTGTGGCTAACTATAATACAATGCTTATCATAATCTACATTTCAGAACTTTGCTGGAAGATGTTATTTCATGGGAAGATTGAGAAGTTTCTGAATTAATTCCGGAACAAATAATGTGTTTATCCCAGTCGATGAAATTAAATTTGTTCTTATTACAGTCAAAAACAAAAAATATAAACATGAATAGAGACAAAGATGGAATTAACATCAAGATCTCAAAGGAACCAAAGAGTCGATCTCACCTATATAAATGAAATATATTGTGCCAAAAGAATAGAAAGAAAAAAAATAAATAAAAGAAGAAGAAGTCAACACAATTATGCGTTGCAAAAAAGGAGTACAGTGGCACCCTCGCTAAATGAAAGAGGATACAACTATGGAATACTATGGAATAAAAAACAAATTTGAAGAAGAAAGAAACAAAAGCGTGTTTGTTCACTGTATTTGAAGCTGGAGGCATTACCAATGGCGGCATTGTGATGTCGCAATGATACTGATGTCAGGCCTTGTTTTGTTGACATGAGGCTGGTCCAACGTCAAATATGTTGATGGCGATTGTTTGGTAAGGCAACACTAGGTAGGCTTGGAATGAAATTGGGGTATGATGATCCTTCTTGATCTCATCGATATCAATGTCAATATATATATGATGATGATAATTATCTCAAAAGTTCTCTGTGAAAATCAAACTTAGTGGGGGTCTTGTGGGAGAAGTCCAAAGCTAGTTGCCTCAGCTCCTTTGTTAGTGCTGGCGCCCCACAGTAGAAAACTCCTGCACAGCACATGTACATTCATTTCAGACACGACACGAAACCCCTCTTGTTTATAGCGATCCATGGAAAATTGTTGTCCACTTTTTCATTAATTTTTGTTGATTTTCTCGATTAAATTTATTATAAAGCTGAAAAATAAAAAGTTTAGTGGGATAGGGTTAGGTGAGCCAACCGATTTGAGAGCGAGGGTGGTGGAGAGCAATTTTCTTGTAGACCTGGAGCCAGTGGGGCTTGGCAAAGTGGGACTTGACGCGAGTGCCTGAAACCACATCCACACCATTTTTGGCGTGGTGGAGCGACTGTAGCATAGCTATGAGTGCTGACCTGGCGTCCCCTTCCTCGTAAACACTTGTGCAGTAGTTGTGGAGCTCTATGACCCCCCTTGTCGTCCATTTCCGCCACCTCATTCATTATCCCTTTGAACCACTCAAATGACCCCTGCTCCCTTGTCACCCAATACACGAATGCTTTCCTTGTCTTGAACCTCTTGTTACTGTTCTTATTCTTGGCGTTACTGCTCTACATGCCTGCCTCCACTGCTCCCTCCTGGTTTTCCTGTGACCTCATGTTGTTTATGATATCCTTCACAATGCTGATCATGGGGGTTGCTCCAATGCCCAGCCCCACCAGCAGCACCACCTCGTATTTCTCGTAATCTTGTGCGGATGGACCGTCGATCAATATCTTTGGAAAGCTGTTCGTTCACTATATTGATTAATTATTTTCAATCATCTTTACATCATTATGATTTAGAAAATTAAGATTTTTCCGAAATCATGCACCTTGGGTTGTTTCCGTCAGCTCTGAGGAGTCCACTCTTCCCAGCAGGTGGAGGCTGACAAACCTACGGTGACCATGACATGGGCATTGGTCAAAGGTTTTGAAATAATAAAAGGTTGTTGGATTAGGAAAATTTTTGCTTACACTAAGTATAAAGTTTTGAATTTTTGATTAATTTAATGTAGGAATGGAATCTACACTAAATATAACTAAAAATTTTCCGTTGGATTAACGTATATAACAGCATACCTCAGAGAAAACAGTTTTGAGCTGCCGCGTCCAATTGCCCAAAGTTCGAATATGAATGCTTAGATAATCATCACCTGGTGCTGAAGTGATAGAAAATGGGTGCCTGTGATCAAACCCAATAATGTTATTGGTTTACTGCTATTTTATCATTTAAAAAGGACCATACATAGTTCTCGGTAACTGATAACTGATCATAAACGTACCATTCGAAAGGAGAAACAGCGGCGCAGTTGACAAACATGTACTACCCACTCTTGTATCTGAATCCCTGAGGCTTCGACATATGCAACGCCAGCACGTTTCCGGGATATACAGCAACCTGTACATGTCAAAGTTAGTCGAATGATCTGTATTAACCAAGTGGCAATGCGTACAATGTGAAAAATGCGGCAACTGTGCCGAGCCCCGATGACGTGATCACCTTTAGAATCTTAACGGGTTTGATGCTTGATCTAAAAGCTCTGATCAACCTTTCACACCCATAAAGAGTCACTGGCACTGCCAGATACATCCATGTCTGCAGTGGACAAATGCAATTAATTATACAGCAAAACGTATACGGCATGTAAAATAAATGCGTAGAAACTAAACTAACCGTCTTTTGATACCAGGTCTTGGTGAGGTAGAGATAGATGCCATGCACAATGAGGAGAGTGTAGACAATGATGAAGAGATGGTGGGAATACCAAAAGGCATTGAAGCCAGTGAGTTTGTTAAAGGGTTTGGGGACGTTGAGCTTGTTACGCCTAAACCAAGGGGTGGCCAGTGTAAAGGCTATTGCCATTAGATCTACCATTATAATTCCGGTCACTCCCTCCACTCCCTTCACAAACCACCAGTAGATTTCAGGTTGATCCTCCCCAAAGTAAGGTTTCATAGGCTCGTATTCTTCCTCTGTCGCGTGGAGTAGTCGTGGGAAATCACACGTCAAGTGAGCGCCTGCATGAAGCCCAACCCCAATGGTGAGTCCTACGGCAATCACCTTGTGGAAATTTAGGTTGTCATCAAAAGGCACAGCCACTCCCAACTTGGTCTTGTTCCTAAGCCAAGTAATGGTGTTCCTGCATACTGGTAGCAGAATCAACGCCATATTGAACTTAAGTGTCTCGGCCCCTCCTTTAGCAAC
>CAODLS010080757.1:0-11320 GCA_948243855.1 Flueggea neowawraea | reverse complement strand
TCCACATACTGAGTAGTGGGTTATGATCCTGTATTTTTAAATTTGAAATGGTTAACGTGCTTTAAATTATATTTATTTATTTAATAATTTTGTTATTGTTAATATTTGAAAATATTATCTTTAAAACTTATTCTATAAAACGGTTTTAAAATGGCTAATAAAACTGTATTTGAATAATTGTTCTGTACTCTAATGCTTGTGCAGGATGGGTCAGACTTCCACAGACGGTCCGCCTCGTACGGCGGTCACGGGTCCGACTATGGGTCTTGACAAATAATGTCTTAATTTTATTGAAGTATTGTAGCTTAAAATATGTTAGTTGATTTCTTAGTAAAATATTGAAAAAGAGAGTTAGATTGTAGTGAAAGTGGAGTCCGGTTTAAAATTTGAGATGAATAGTGAGATAAAATATTATATTTTGAGGAATGAGGTAGGGAGTGTGGTTGCACATGCTCTTAGTGGTTTTGTTTTTTGTTGTTTTTTGGTTGATTTTTTACTTAATTTACTTTAGTTAGTTAATAATTATTTTTCGGCTGATTTTTGGTTATTTTGTTGTTGTATCTCTTTCAGTTTTTCCTTGTTATCTCTTTTGATACGTACATTCATTTCCTTCATTCTCCCAAGTTTTTGTCCTTTGTTCTTACCATGTAACAAGTTGCTAACATTTTCTGTTTTTTGGTTTATTACCTTCTGTGGAAGCCCGATTCATCCCGTACAAGCCTATGTGTACATACATTCACCCGACTTATTCAAATATTTATTTAAAATATTTATAAAAATGTTTATAAATGAAACAAAACCATATATATATATATATATAAATATCGATATATATATAATATAGCCAAAATATTAATAAAAATATAAAATCATCAGAGTTAATCCCAAAATACACAAGTGTAGCCCAATATCCCAACAGTAGCCAATGTGGAGCTCTATGACATAACAAAGTAGAGTTCGAACGAGGACACTCACTATAGTCAAAAGCGTCTCACTAGGTCCGAGATACGGATCAGACGCTGAGAGTCCAAAATGTCACCTGTGAAAGAAGGTTAACATAGACAACAGAAGAAAAAGGGGTAAAAATCCTTAGTGAGGAAACAACACGTCAGACTGCCTCATACGTGCCTCACAAAGACTGGTTTGAAACCCTTTTTTAAAATACTGCACACATACATAGATACTATATAGTATACACACTATATACATAATAAATTTTCTGAAATTCGTTTCACCAAAACGTTCGCATCCATATCACACAACATGTATTCAGACAATATATACATATACTTGTGAATTCATAATACGGAACCGTGAAATATTTTCATATCCATATAGCAGTGTGGACTCCGCCACCTGACTGCTCATAAAAGCGTGTATATGGTCTGGATACACGGCTATCTTATTACCCCGATAACTAGGGCCTTAACAAAGCATTGGTATACCAAAAGCTACGTACCCCGTAGCTAGGTGTCCCCATGTCAAAGTTTTACATACATAGTATTCCACATACAATTATGCATCATCTTTTCCTTTATTCCATCATTTACAAAAATACTCTTGTATATATATACCAATATATACTTTATAATTTCCATAGCAAAATGTTGGTTATTAATAATCACATAGTCCAGATTATTAATTAACTCAATACTTATTAGTCCCATTTCATATCATAGCCAGGCATATCAAAAATAATATACCCAATTTTGAAGACACAACCTATGTGTCTGAATCTGTCATTTCAATCACCTGGTATCCAACGCTGAGGATCCAGTCAAACACCGCTAGTGGGTGGCTGTTCGTGCTGGCAGACACACAAGCTATAACAAACATAGACAGAACATATGTCAAAATGTGGTACTATGACGGTACCAATGCATGGTATGCAAATGCAGATGTTGACCCTCGGAGTCACTGAAAATCTATATCGGGAGTGAATCCATCACCCTCGACCCAAAATATAAAATTCACATAAAATTACAGTTTGGTCCCCGACCAGTATAAAATTACTTTTTAGTCCTAAGACTTGACAAATTACAAAACAGTCCTCAAAGAATGTTGCGATCACTGACTAGACATCAATAAGTCAAAATTCCCAAATTCTTACCCGAACTCTCATAAATCACCAAATACGAAAAGTCACAGTTTGGTCCCTCAGAACCACAGTTTACTCGAGTAAGTCAGAAGCTAACTCGAGTTATACTTGGTCTGTTTTACTTGAGTTAGTTAGAAATAACTTGAGTAAATCCTGGGCTATTTTACTCGAGTTGATCAAAAGATAACTCGAGTAAATCCTAACTTATCTTACTCGAGTTAGCCAAAATGCTTACTCGAGTAAGTCACTTACCCAGATTTACCCAATTCGACCAATCACTCAATGCAACCGATAACATCACTTACAAATGTATACATTGACTCTAATCAACTTCCTGAACACAAATCTATACCCAAACCCATCAAAACAACTCGGAATCACCCAAACCGAAGTGATTCAAACCCATTTTATTCCAAAACCCTAATAGGCACAATCTTGAAGAAAACATGAGGAAAGAAAGGATTAGAAACTCAATCTTACCTCAAAAAACCCAAAGGAAGTGTTAAGGAACAACTTGAGAGAGTTTGAGAGCGTCTAGAGGAAGAGAAGTGAAGCAAATGACGGATTTCGGTCGGTTTGGGGTCTTTAAAGATGAAGAACACTGAAACACATCGTTCCACTTTTGCATATTTAACTCTAGTTACACAAGAGTTTACTCGAGTTATATGGACCTCGCATAACTCAAGTTATAATTCTAGCTAACTCGAGTTGTATAGGGGTAACACAACTCGAGTTACATCTTTCACTAACTCGAGTTATTCATTCTCGAAACTCACCACTCTCAAGGTTCTACAACACCAACCCACAAATGCTCATCCTCACAGAGTATCAAAGACCATCACTATAGGAAACATAGCTAAAACAGGCGGGATATTACAACTTAAGTTGGTCAGTGGTTGTTTTTCGGTTGATTTTTGACTGTTTTGGTTGATTTTTTGCTTAAATTGCTTTAGTTGGTTAGTGGTTGTTTTTCGGTTGATTTCTAGTTTATTTTTTGCTTAATTTGTTTGTCGTGTTTTTTTACAGTGATTGTGAATTATTTGTTATATCTTTTGCTGAGCATTTTGTTACTGGAAAGAAGATTAAAACTTCTAATTTTGATGTGGATTATGATTGCTCTTGGCTTGCGTGTTTGTTTTACAAACATGCAAGGAAAAAACAGGATAAGAATTTTCAAAGTGATGATGAAGCTCCTCACAAACCAGAGCACAAAAACTTGAAGAATTAGAGATCGATTGTTAGGAGATGTAACTGATTTTGAAACAGTGTTAGGATCTAGTATAGTTAGGTTTAACATTGACTATTATATATATTGGAATACTAGAATTTTATGTATATTGATTAATGTAGTTTTATGGTTGAATCTTTTTAACTTTTGTTGCAGACTTGATGTTATTTGAATCTTCTTGTTTTTAATCATGTAAACTAAAAATAAAACTAAAATAAACTCAAAAAAATATTGTAGAAAAGATATTTATTGAACTTAAGAAAGATAATCAACAAATTTATTTTACTTTGATTTTAATTGATTTAATGTAGTTTTTAAGTTTACAAAAGACAAAAAAAAACTAAACTAAAAAAACTCATTAATGCATACACGTGGTAATGCATGGAGAATATGTTGGGACGGTGATGCATGAAGAAAATGAATGGAGGCGTAGAAAATTCAAACAATTTGAGCCGCCGGAAAAATTATTTTCATCTGGCATAAATGTGGAGTTTTGATTTTTGTTTGATATAATTGTGTAATGAGCCCTTTATATATTATATATATTTTGGAATAGTAAAATTAGAGTGCTTGGTTACAAAAAATAAAAGAAAGAATCCTGACTAAAAGAAAATAAAAGAGGTTTTAAAAAAGAAAATAAAAGGAAAAGTAATGTTGGCCTAGGCAATAAAATGTTTTAGGCTATACAGACACAAAAATGCATGATAACTGGGGTCACAAGTGGTACAAAAAATTTCAAGCGACGTATGGAAACGTGTCATTCTATAATTTTGGAATTTAGGATGTATTTGTATGTAATGAGTTAATTATGTGACATGTCTTGAATGAAATTCAAATTTTGATAAAAAGAATTCAAAGTTTAGTAATTAGGTGAATGCCATTTTTTTTTATTTTAGTTTTGTATATACTATTGTTTTGAAATCTAATATTAAAAATGTCATATTCACTCAAATAAAAACTAATTTTTCTCATTTTTTCAATTTTTTTATCTCTCTCCTCGTGTCTATCTCTTCCTCTCCTCTCCCACACTCTCAATCGTTTCTCTTCTCCTCTCACCCTATCTACTGTCACTCTTTCTCTCACAAAACCCTAACCGTCGTTTATTCTCTCTCCTCACTGGTCCCCTCTTTCTTGGCGGCTCTTCTTCCACCGTAGCTCTCTCTTTCTCTCGTCTCTGCTCCCATTCTCTGTCACCGCTCCTCATCTTTTTGTATACCTTTCTCTTTATCCTCTCTCGGCTTCATCTCTCTGTCATCGAGTCCCTCTTTCTCTTTTGTCTCTCCGTCGCGATCTAGCATCCTCTTCGGTCGGCGTCCACCAGTTCGTGACAACATTGTTTCTCTTCCTTTCTCTCTCTCTCTCTCTCCTCTTTTGAACGTCAACATTGCGTAAAACTAGAAAGAGCAAGCCGCGGGGACAATGAAAGGCAAGGAACAGCGGCGGAGGATGTGCAAAAAATGTCAGGGGCGGTGGCTAGGGTTGAAACCCTAGCTGCTGCCTTGTTGTTTTTCAAGTTTTCTAAAATTACGCAAAGTGTCCTATGTTTTAAAAGATTTCATAAAAATCCTTTTATTGTTTGTTCACATGTATGTTTTTGTGAGATTAGGTTTAATGCAAAAAAAAAATTAAGCACAATTTTTGCAGGTTGATTTTATTGATTTTGGTTGATTTTGCTGAGTTTGATTTTTTGCAAGAGAGTGATTTTATTTGGAGACCTCCATAGACTTTAGGAGACTTTTGGATACCAAATTAATTATCATTGAATAAATTAAAATTCGTTAATATATACATAAATAATTGATCTTAATTTTAAAAAATATTACACAAAAATTTGTTGAATCAAGTTTTTTGTAAAAAATGATGCAAATTAGACACTTTTGGAAACTTTTGAAGGCCTTCTGAATTAAAATAATCTTCTTATAAAAAATTGAAAAACTCTCTTTCGAAGACTTTTGGAGACATTTTAAAGACTTTTGGAGACTTTTTGAAACATTCTTGAAAATTATATAATTGTTTTATTGAAATTCATTTTTCCTCGAAAAAATCAATTTCGCACCAAAATATTTTGATTTCTCGCGATTGTGGCATTTTTCAAATGAATTTTATTTTCCTGGCATTTTTCAAAATTAATATTGTTGGAGGATATTTCTCAAAATCGGTATTTCATTTTAGTATAAAAGTCTAATTCTCCTGTGTGTAATTCGACCTCGTTATACTCATTGACTTGGTCCACAAGAGTTGTTCCAAGTGAATAGTTGGTTTAAGATATATTGGAACAAAATCAACACATAAAAATGTGAGTTAATTACTCGTGCCATAATTAAACGAGAGATTTTTACATATCTCAACACAAGTTTCAAAATATTAGGAATGGCATCATAAAATTTTCCAACATCATGAATAGATAGCCACCATCTTTATCTCATTACCATGCTTTGATCATTTAGAGCTGCAGGTTCCATTCATACAAACTAAAAGAGAACATCTACAAAACATAAGGAAACAAGACGATAGACAGAAATAATTGACATGGTGTTATCGTGGCTCCAACAATGACATTGTAATTTCGCAATTGGTAGATGATCCAGTCTTACTTGATGACGAGTCTGCTTCAAAAGGACCTTTATCCCTAAAGAAACCTGGTTCTTTAGGCTGAGGCAATGTATAATTCTCACTGCTTAACATAAAAAACACAGAAGCCATGCTTGGCCTATCCTCAACGTGATGTTGCACGCATAAGAGACTAATATGGATGCATCGTGTCACTTCCTCTAAATCGGACGATTCTCTTAAAAATGAATCTATCAATTCCAAATAGTTCCCTTCTTTCCACAGCCTCCAGGCCTGAAATATACGAGAAAGAGCAATTAGTATATGCTTCGAAAGAGTGTTGAATGTACGAGAAGAGATATTTTGCTTACATATCCAATGAGGTTAGAGCTATGAGTCGGATGGTAAAATCCTCTGCTTCTCTTTCCACTTATTATCTCTAGTATGATTATTCCAAAGCTAAAAACATCAGATTTCACTGAGAACAATCCATCTGTTGCATACTCTGGAGCCATGTAACCACTGCACAATAGGATAACTAAAATTGATTAACATATAAATGAAGTGATTGTAAACTCTTTGTTAAGCATTACTTACTATGTCCCGACCACTCTATTTGTGTTTCCTTCAGTTTGGTCTCCTCCAATAAATTTAGCCATGCCAAAATCTGAAATTTTTGGATTCATCTCAGTATCAAGTAGAACATTACTTGCTTTGAGATCTCTATGTATAATTCTCAATCTCGAATCTTGGTGAAGATATAGAATCCCCCTTGCAATCCCACAAATGATATTGAATCGCTTGGGCCAATCTAATAATTTAGCTCTTCTTTGATCTGTCAAATATGCCATTCAAGTTAGTGCACTTCTAAAGATAAACCGAGCAAGGTAACGCACGCAAATTTGTCTATATATTCACTAGGATTTTCTTTAAGGTTTTTGAAAGGTTCAAACCAAAGATGGAGGAGTCCAGGCTTTTGTTTGGCATGTACTCGTATATTAGCAATCTTTCTTCTCCCTGGATACAGCAACCGAGAAGCTTCACAAGATTTCGGTGCTGAAGCTTTGCAATCAGTATGACTTCATTCTTGAACTGTTCTAATCCTTGTCCAGAATTTCTTGATAGCCTCTTAACAGCAATTTCTTGACCATCCGGTAATGTTCCCTTAAAAACCATCGATATTTAACAATGGCTATTGAAATATTTCTCGCTCTAATAAAAATTAGACATTTCTAGTAGTGCTTAAACGACTTACCCTATACACAGGTCCAAAACCACCTTCTCCTAATTTATTAGTGGGAGCAAATTCACTAGTAGCCTTTGATATTGTGTTGAAGTCAAACAATGGAAGCTCCAAGCCTCCCTCATCGTCATCATTCTTGTTATCATAATCAGTTTTGTTTTCTAATTTACCCAAAAAAGACAGATGATAGTCATGTTAGCTTTTAGTACATGTTATATTTAGAGTAATATTTATGAGATGATAAACATTTTTCTCCCTAAATTAAGGAACAATTGATAAATGGAAAACTTGACTCACATATAGCCAATATACTTCCAAAACAAAAATATATCATCAAGAAAATAATAGCGGTGTCATTCAAAAGAAATTTACTTACGTATTCTCTTTTTTCTGATTCTGTGAAAGTAATAGCCGATCTTTAGACCAACTGCAACCACGGTGACTGCTATAATTGTTATCACTATTTTCTTCTTAGCAGACACAGTGTTGGCACCTTCAATTTCAGCTGCAAGTTCAGAAGGAAATCAGAGATAAATTACAACATTGGCCTATTCTAATGAAGCAAAGTCAGAAAGTAAAATGTAAAAACGATAGATAGTATATTAAGCTTATAGCAGATATGAACTTGCGCAAATTAGAGAGAAAGAGCATTTCCTTACAGAGAAGGCAATTTAAAGGGTGAATAAACTTCCTTCTCCAACAAAAATGATAGTAAGGAAATTATAAATACCTAATTCTGAGGCAGACATTCGAACATATAGATCTTGATTATGTATATTATCTCTTTCAGAGGGCATCTGTCTGACATCAATCAAACCATGAAACCAGATTGCGCATCCACTTCCTCCATTTCTGGCATCAATGCTTGAATATGCAGTGCAAGAACAATTCTGCAAGCATTTAGCCCTGCATTGATTCAGGTCCACATTTTCATTTACCCAAGAAAATGTAGTATCTGGCAATTTCAAGCCGTTAAACTTCAAAAATCCATCTCCCTGGCAATCCAATGACCTATTATGCACACATCCTTGAGACCAATCAGCAGAGTTCCATTTTTCTGGCACCTTTGGCTTGAATCCTTTTAAACATTGACAGACAGGCGACTCACTAATAATACAGTTTGCATAGGCTCCACAAAGATTGAATTTATCGCAGTAATCCATTGGCATATACGAATAGAGTCCCCAAGACTGAGTTGCTTTATTCCATGAGTAGCGCTCACGCCTATCTGTGGTCTGGTTTATCACAAGCCTTGTAAGTGAAGACTTATCTTTTTGATAGTATGTATAGTATATCTCCTCCTTGTTATGCACAAGTTCAAAATTGAAAACCGAATTAGGCCTTAATCTTGCAGAACCACTGAATCTAACGCCATTCGAGGGTCCATCTCGATAATAGATACTAGAGCCGTTCCACAAGGTAAATTCAGGATTATTATGTGGTTGAATCTTCCAAAGAAAGTCTCCTGGTGAAGGGTCATCCCAGTTTTCCATGCTGTTAGTCGCCTTTCAAGACCAGTCTTCAGGTTGACTCCAACCTTCATACCTGGTAGCTGCGTGTCAGTTGGGTAATCAAAACTCTGCCACAAATAGTTTTGAGGATTCACATCTTTTTCATCTCTCAGAACCAGGTTGCCTGAATCCAAGAGCTGAGCTATTGGGGTCTGTGCTTGTTTTCTTGAGTTTGTCGACCAAACAACATTGCTGTTCTTGCTGAGAAGTACAAGATCACCTTTCTTGTCTATCATCAGAGATCCAGAGAAACCGCTGATTGGATTTTTGCGGTTTGCAACCCAAACAACTGTTCTTACGGGGATATTCTTGTACCAAATTCCCACATAACTGTTGCTCGAATTACTGCCAGGAGTGAAAAATCCAAGCTCAAAGCTTCCATCTTCTGAAACCAAGGTCCTTCCATCACTAAGAGATTCAGAAAAAGTTATGGTATCAGCAGCGTTCAAGAATCTCAAGAAGAAAACAAAAAAGATAGCACTCAAAAGCACAAAAAAAAAATTATCCATCAGGGAAGGAAAGTCGGACTAGAGTAGAATTAAGGGTAGAATTATCAACGCTCTTCTACTTGCAGGACTTCCCAAGTTTCCGACTATCTGAATGTGACAATTTCTTGGACTGGTGTCTACCCATGAATCTGTGTCCACGAAAAATATCTTCGGCTTCAATATAATTTGGTTTTAAGGGACCCAAACAATAAAATTACTCTAATTGAATTACAAAAAGCAATTTGAGAAGTATGTTAAAATTAGAGAGAATTTTATAAAAGAAAATGCTGCTCTACTGAATTGTGTGAAACACAAATGCATTATCAGTTTGTGTTCTGATGTGCAGAATCATACGAGTGTTATAGTCATTGACTTGGTCCACAAGAGTTATTACAAGTGAACAGTTGGTTTAAGATATATTGAGACAAAATCAGCACATAAGAATTTGAGTTAATTACACAGTATGCCATAGTTAAAACAGAGATTTTTACATATGGCAGTACAAGTTTCAAAATATTAGGAATGGCACAATTAAATTTTCCAATATCATGATAAGATAACCATTACCATAACCACCATCCTTATCTCACTAGTTGTATTAACTGGGGCTGCCAGCCATTCAGATCATTAGATGCATGGTGGTGGGGTCATTCGAATTTTAAACCCTTCTTCCAAAAGGGTTGTTTGAAATTACATTGTGACATTAAATAAAAAAGCGCAATTGATTATGAATAATTATTGGGCAATGAAACGATGTGTGAATGACTTCATTGGAAGGAAAAACAAGGAAAGACAGAAGACCACGGTAGGAAGTCTAGTCACCGATTGTTACGCATACAACTCTCGTTGGCTAATTTGGAATTAAGATCCAGTAATTTTCAAATTGACAAATTCATTATTAATAATATGCATGCACATTTTGATATATTTTTTCCTAATTGATTAAATTAAGCTAAGATCCATAATTTATGTGGAGTTTAATGTATAGAATAAAATATATTTTGTCAAAAAGTTTAAAGATTTATGCACGTAAGTGCCATCATATAATCAACACGCATGTTGCGCGTGTGGTTGTTTTCGTTGTAATTTGAAATAAAAAAATGTATTTTCATTAATTAGTAAAATAATAAGTGTATATGATAGTGAAATGAGGGTTAAGATAGAAATTATTATAATGCAGATATATATGTAACGTTTGATATTCGAAACAAAACAAGCAATTTATTTTTTTTTTCTTAAAATTTTTTATATGTAGTTGTCCTCATCTCCATTTATTTTTGGGTGTTTTTCCCCTTTCTTTTGCGATGCGTTAGTTTTTCATTATTTGTATGCTCCACATCTAACTTTATTTCTATCTGTTTTGAATGGTTTGTGTATTGTTGTTTTCTTTATTGTCCTTTTGTTTTGAGTTATGTCTTCTTCGATAACATGAATTTCTTGAACAATATTGTCTTCAATATCATCTTTTGTTTTTGTAGTATTCTGTGATTCTACTTTATTTTTATTCTTTCTCGTGTGCTTGACTTTAGGTATTGAGTCTTCTTTGACATATTAAATTTTCTGTGCGATGAAATGATTAGTCTTTTAGGAAGTATTTTTTGAAAATATTAGAAATATATATTCTTTATCTTAAGACGATCTGGTCTTTTGTAAAATTTGCTTTTATATTTGTGATTTTCCTATTTACAAATGCTTTTGTTTAATGATTGGTTCATCGGAAAACATTTGTTTAATGTCAATCAAATCATAAAACCATATTGCACATCCAATATTAGAACAGTGGTTATGGTTTAAGATTTTAAGACGTGAAAATTACTATCTTTAAAGTATTAATATTTATTGTAAGATTAAGACAATATACCTTCAGAATGCAGTAAAGCCTTTGAGATTTTTCAAACAGTAATTTTGAAATCTCCCTTTAAAACTTCTGTTTTAGATTTAAAAAACAAGAAGAATGAGAGAAAAAGAAAAATTGATAAAACCGTGGCACCAATTCCATTTTATATAAAAATTTAACAGTTAATAGACATCTTTTTAAAAGGATGTGTATCAATAAAATAGTAAATGTCCATTTATATTAATCCAAAAAATAAATAAATAAAATATTTTAACCTTATTATTTCACACGCACGTGCGACTCAAAAACACTCAAACAAAAAAAAATCTCAAGAAAACAAAAAAGTTAGCAGTCAAAAGCACAAA
>CAODLS010080730.1:0-12711 GCA_948243855.1 Flueggea neowawraea | reverse complement strand
AATTTCTTAGGTTATATAGGAATACATCTCTAGGTTGAATATTCTTGTTGGACAAGGATATGAGAGTTATTGTTGGACAAGACTTATGTCTTCTAGTAAGACTAGGAGAAGGGTTTGTCAAAGTCTATAAATAGGCTTCTTCTGAAACCCTAAATATTTTTTGGTCGTCCACCAGCTCACTCAAACTTGAGAGAAAATATAGCAAGGTAATTTTGAGAGTGTCCTCAAAGAAATTCGGTGCTAGCACACTTCAGCAGTTTGTGTGTGTGGATACCAGTAGAGGACGTTCGCATCTTGCAGCATCCTTTCGTTATTGTCTCGAAAATTAGAGGTAAACACATATTCCTTAGTCGGTTTTATCGAATTGCTTGGATCCTTGGTGGAGTTAGTGACAAAAATTTTATTTTTCACTGCGTGTATGGTGTCACAGATTTCAACAAGTCCTTCCTTTTCTCACAATTGAGATGTTTTTCTCAATTGAGACATTTGTTGCATACATTAATGTCATCTTTAATTGTCACTGTAACCTAACACCAAATATGAGTTAACACACAAGTAACCTCTAAAATTTATTTTTTGACCACTTAGAAGCAAAATTAAAATCATTATTAAACACATTAAAAATAGAGAATAAATTAAAACATCCATAAAGACACATATATTCTAAAAACAACTCATATAACCCACTAATTCACACATTAACACACACGAAAGAGAATGTTAACAAACATTAAACACCACCAAAAATAACCAAATTTCACAATTATCACTGTTTAATTTCCGACAGCCTTTACTTATTGCTCACGGACAGGGCGGTCAGCAATTGCGGACCAAATACCAATGGAACTGTCCGTCGGTAATTGCCTATGGGTACCATCAGCGTAGAATTTAGCAACGAGCCTAATAGAGACTTGAGTCCTAGTCACTACCTAGACTGGACTAGAGTCCTAGAATTTAGTAACAAGCTTGAACATCACAAACCCAAAACATCTAAGAGCAACATTAATTTATTGAGAAAAATAAAATTCAAAGATTGCCAGCACCCGGATGACCAACTATGACAAGTGGGCTAAACAAAGATTATCAATCAACTCTCTTTTCATTGCCTTTATTTTTCTATGGATTCAAGATGAATGCAGAAATTTTTCGATACGAGAAAAACGTAGTTGAATTCGATATTTATATGTAGACTTAATTTTTGTGTTCATAACATGATACTAAATAGAAGTGATTTTTTTTTTCCAAAAGTGCAAATATAATTAAATAGTAAACATACAAATGATATAATATATAAGTTCATTGCATAAAAATTATTTGATTTGTAAAACTCTAATATTATCAGACTATTCTTGCAACTATAAGACAAATATTATAGTTGTTCATGTGAATAGTTAATAGATCAGCCAAATCTACCGTTAAAACATTTGTTAGAAGGTTCCTACTTGTATTATTGTTTGTATTGTATCAGCAACTGATTTAAGTTAATAATTTCACCCATTTGACTTGATTAAAACAAAAAGGTGAATACCCATGTATGCGACCACGTCGTGAGCTTGAATGAGGTATAAGATGATTTTTTGTAGTATTTTATGATTACTAGGTTTTTTCCATGAAATGCTAGAGGCGTGAGAATCAGTGGTACACCACAACATCCGAACTAGGTTGGCACCCCATTAGTACCTACATCATCTTCCTGTGCTCCGAAGTATTATTAATTTAAAACGAAAAACCATACACAAAGTTCAGAAGATGAAGTCTACCTAAAACGGTAGCACTTCCTAGATGTAAAATCATCATGCACTAGCTGAGTATAAAAATTAGTGAAAGAAGACCACAAATGAGCCCCCTGGTTCCATGCACCGAAATTAGCCAGACTATCAGCTACTTTGTTGCCCTCCTTGAAAAGATGAGAAGCAGAACCGTCATATACTCTATAAAACAGAGGCATTCAGGCCATTGGAGTCGGCAACACCACGGGACCTCCAATGAACGAGTTTTCAAAAGCTGCACCACATAAATGGAATCACTCTCCAACCATAGCTTGTGCCATCCGAACTCCCACGCCTTCCCGACGGCATAGATAGTCGCCATCAGCTCAGATGCAAATGCTGGAGAGTCTCTAGTAGAAAATGCGAAGGCCCCTTTGGAGAAGCCTCTGACATTTTTGAAAATGCCACCAGTGCCAGCAAAAACTGGGGAACCGCCTGCAGAACCATCAGTATTGACCTTAACCCAATCCACCACTGGCAGGAGCCAAGCGACATGCAAAAATTTTGGCGTCATCCGTGGAATAACAGTGATGCCAAGGTTCAAAAAAACTGTGATTCTTCTAAAGAGCCATTCATGTGACCAAGCCGAAATATCTGTTTTCCCGAATGCATTTCCAAAGTGGCCGCAACATATTATAAATATTGATCTGTTGGTTCTGAAAAATAAAATCATTCCTAGATTTCCATATAATCCAGATGGCATTGACAATCGCTACATTCCAGAAAACCTTAAGTTTCGAACTGACCTGAGCATTCATTCCAATCGAAACAAGGTCACGCAACGAACCAGAGCTATGAACCCATACAACAAACATAGAAGATATAGCCATCCAAACTTGTAAAGCAATAGGGCATGAAACAAACAAATGTTGCAAAGTCTCACCATCCATTCGACAAAGAGAACAGCGTGAGGGAAAGTGCATACCTTTTTGTTGCAATTTATCTTCAGTAGGCAAATACCCCAAATAGGCACGCCATCCGATAGTTGAACGAGAAGGTGGGATGTACCGTTTCCAAAAAAATAAGTTCCAAGGGGAAACCTCATTGCAGCCATGCAAAGAACGATAATAAATCTTGACTACAAACTTCCCAGTGGTAGTCGGAGACTAGAGACAGACATCCAGTGATTCCTTCAAAAAAAATAGACGGTGTCCCTCACCTCTAGTGGCAATGAGGTTGGTAATCTCCAGCAGCCATTGGAATTATGATTATGTACGCTCTCAACTAACAAGCATTGTTGATCAGAAGGGATGGCCATTTGATTAGCTACAGTAGGTTGGAGCCACGCGCCCATCTAGAAGCTCAAGTCTGAAGATTCTGTGAGAAGCCAGAAAGAATTCTCCCTCAAATCCACAAACACCTGGCGAATGGAACACCAAATAGATAACAAAAAATAAGCTAACATAGGAATCCCTGAAGGGAACAGAAACCTCTCTGCCAACACGTTAAGCGCTGGAGCTTGCATTGTGAGAAACTGCCGCGCAATTGAGCCAAGCATAGCTTCATTGAGAAATCTCAAATCATTCAAACCAATCCCCCCCTCTTTAATAGACTTGCAACAGTAAGACCATGGCACTGTGATTAGCTTCTTGGAAAGCGAAGAGCCTATCAAAACAAAATTTTTGATTTGTCGATTGAACTTGGCTAACATTTGCTTAGGCCATTTATAAACCGCAAAAGAGTGAAGCAGAGAACTCTGAATCACTGAGGTAACTAAACTCACCTGGTCGGCCATAGAAAGAGAAGAGCCTTTCCAAGCACTAAATTTACTAGCAATCTGATCCGCTAGAGGTTGCAGATACCTCCGCCTTGATGCTCCAAGAAAGAGTGGAACCCCAGATAAGAAAAAAGGGATGGACCCAAAGCTAATAGTCATCCCCGACATCAATGAAGCAGTACGCCTTGCTGTCATAACTTTCCCAAAGAATAAAGTCGATTTCATCTAGTTAACCTTTTGTCCCAACAACTCCCCATAGAAATCAAAAAGATCCAGAATGGTGGTCATGCTCCTCTTTGTACCTTTAGCAAATAAGATCACATCATTAGCATAGAAAATGTGAGTAACAAAAACAGTACCTCTAGTATAGCTCATAGGTTAAATTTCATCCTCCTCCACCAAAGATGAAATATACCGACTCAAGAAATCCTCTGCCAGAAAAAATAGTAAAGGTGATAGAGGACAACCTTGTCGAACCCCCATCGAGCAGCCAAAGTAACCAGCCGGATGACCATTAATGACCACAGAAAGACATGCCGAAGAATAGAGCTTCAAAATGAGGTTTTGAAACTGCAATGAGAACCCAAAAGCCCCCAAAACCTCAAATATAAAATATCAATTAATGGTATCGAATGCCTTGCGAATGTCAATTTTGAAAGTCATATTCCCGCTGAAGCACTTCTTGTCTAGCATGTTTGCACCCTCTGATGCTAGCGCAATACAATCCACAATTTTTCAACCTTGAATGAACCCGAATTACTGAGGCAAAATAACTCGAGCTACCATCGAAGCAAGATGGCCTGCCAGAATCTTAGTAATTATTTTATAGCAAAAATTACTAAGCACAATGAGACTGGAGTTCCATCCTAGAGTGATAGAATTTCCAATAAAAATTTTCTTAATGGCCTTATATAATTCCACCTACACCACATCCCAGAAATTGCAAAAGAAAGCACTAGTAAACCCATCTAGGCCCAGGGCGCTAGAATGATCCATTTGAAAGACCGTTGTGCGAATTTCATCATCCGAGGGGACAACAGTTAAAGCCTCGTTATCCAGTCCACTCACGAGCGACGGGACCATTTTGCTGATCATAGAGAGGTTTGGATATCTTCCCAAAGTAGCCTTAAAAAAATTACTATAGTAATCCACAATGTGATTAGTAATAAGCGTCTTATCCTCAACCATGTTATCATCAATCTGCAAAACGGATATACTAGAAAAAGGCTTCGTCACTGCATGAAGCCGATAAAAAGAATTCTACATTCCGGTCCCCCAAATCCAACCATTTAACCCTGCTGCGCTATCGACAAAATACCTCTTTGTGTTGTAAGCAACCTTCCAGACTGGAATGTGCCTGAAGCTCTAAAAGTGAAAGCTCCTCACTAATCCCCTCCAATGAGATACGGTTTTGAATGGTTTGCAAGCTTACTTTCTCTTGAGTAATTTTAACATCTAAGTGCCCGAAGACCTCTTTATTCCATACACGAAGAGCTTGACGAAGCCTCTTTAATTTAGCAGTAATGAGATGAAAAGGAGGCAAACATAAACCTGATTGATTCCAATTTCATAGATTGAAATCCCGTAAGCCAGGGTGAGACAACCACATCGATTGGAACCGAAACCTAGCCAAATAAGGCTGAGCATCTGCATCACAAGTGAGAAACAGTGGTGAGTGCTCAGAGTTATGTCTCGCCATAGCCACACAAGATAAGGTTTGCCACATATTCAAGAAATGGTAAGAAGTTATCACCCTATCCAGGAACCCCTCGACCCTTGCCACTCCTCTACCATTACACCAAGATAAATTCACTTCTGTATGCGAAACTTCAAGCAACTCATTGCCTTTGATAAACAAGTTGAAATCCCGGCACGAAGACACTGGTGGATGGAGGCTTGTTTTTTCATTTGCTCCTCGAAGTGCATTAAAATCTCCCATAATAAGCCTCGGCCCAGGACAATTCATTTCAGAGAAGAACCCGATGATTTTTCCAGACGCTTGCATAAACAAACGAGCAATTGATAATGGTACAGCGAAACAAAAATCAAAAGATATATGTCGGTCAAAAGAAATCAAACCAGCAGGGACGGGGAGATCTTTACTGATAAAAACCCAAAAAGTAGAAGGAATGCGAGTGTTCATTGCCACCAATCGCATTCCCAGAGAATCCCAGAATCTAGCGGGCATCATAAAGAACTCCACCATAGGTTTCGAGATAAACACAATAACCGGTTTATTGAAAGGACAAACATTATATAAATGCCTTTGAGTATCAGGATTACCAATACCGCTGCAATTCCTACAAATGATCTTCAATAAAGGTGAGGGGTTCTACGATCCAGCTTCCTGGAAATTGATGACTGAAAACTAGCTTGTCGCTGGGCTGCATTTCTAGTAATTCGTTTCTTCGGTGTCTCTCATTCCCCTTCTTCCTTTTCCACTTCGTCATCCTATGTGACTTCCTTTGAGACATCTATGAAAGGTTCAGTTACAACATTAGCAGTAATGGGAATCAAGGGCGTCGGTGGCACACGATCCTCAACTGCCTGCTTATTAGAATTCTACATATCCTCAACTTCATGGGCCTCCACAAGACAGTACTCCAGGTGAGGCAAAGCCTGCATAAAAAAATCCACCACAATTGAGTCCTCATCCACCTGTGGCTTATCCACCGGCTGAACATTCTTTGTCAAACATCGTGTCTTACCCTCGATGACCTCCGAATACTTCGAATGCATTGCAGACAGGGACCAGAGAGTCAATAACCATACTAAAAGGGGGTTGAATAGTGTGGTAAGAGTAGCTTTGAACTTTCTTTCAAAATGAATGCAATAAAAGAAAGAACGCTAAGAACTTATAGTGGTTCAGCCAATTCGATACTTACGTCCACTACATAAGTATTACCATTTAGGATTTTCACTATCAATTTTCACAAAAATTACAACTTCACTTTCTAACCAAGTGAGAACTCTTATAATATTCTTGATTTCGGTTCAAGAGTAAAAATCAACCTAAGAATCTACCATTTGATTCTACTCACAATCACTCTTAACAATATGTTTAACAAACACTCACCAACAAGATATAAACTAGTGATACAAGCAATGAAAAATGGAAATAGATGAACAAATGACTTGAAAAAATAAAAGTAAGAATTCAATGCTTTGGTGCTCGGTTGTTGCAGAAAATAAATGCTCAATTGTTCATCAACGTTTTCTGAAGTGCCCTTGATGTATTTATAGCTTCTCATGTCCAAAGAGCCATTGAGGGATTGATTAGAGCCGTTGTGAGATAGAGAAATCGAGCATTAAATGTTTCTGACAGAGCACCTTACTAGAGTGAACAATCCTTGTTACTCAAATGAGCATTTCCAGAAATTCTGTTGTTACAACACCTTACTCAAGTGACAAACATGTGTTACTTTAGTGATATACTTTTTGAACCGTTTGAGCCACCATCTCTTGACATTTGAGCTCTGATTGTGCCAGTCGTAGGTGGAATGATGTTGTATTTAATGGATTACTGGAGTGATCAACCATGTTACTCGAGTGATCGGACATATAGATTACTGGAGTAGGCTTTAACCTGTTACTCGAGTGATATGTGTTATGGATTACTCGAGTGATAGTCATGGTTACTCGAGTGATCTTCTTAAACCAATTTCATCTGGAACTTCGATTACTCGAGTGATGACATTGAGTTACTCAAGTGAACTGGTGGATGGATTACTCGAATGAAGTGTCTTGTTACTCGAGTGACAACTTCAACCAGTAGCCTCTGAAAGTCCAAATGATGTGTTACTCGAGTGAAATAAACTGGGTAAATGTTACTCAAGTGAATGGATTGTTTACTAGAGTTAGACGTTGAGGAAGTGAGAAACTCATCCAAGTATCAAACACCATTTGTTTATCATCAAAACCTAAAGGGACTTGAATGTCAACCACCTTTGGTTCAACAATCTCTCCCTTTTTAATGATGACAAAAAATGAAAAAGTTTGAAACTCCCCCTTAGTTTATGCATCTATCAAAGACAACAAGATTAAATTTTGATCAAGGTTTTCAACCTTGTCACATTGGTTAGTCCATAATCTTAATAGCTCAATGTAACTTCTCCTCAACCGGATATTTATACCTTATCAATTTTAATAATTTTTGCACAAATATCATTGCTCTTCAAGCATCAAAATTATCATCAAACATCAATTTTTCTCCCCCTTTTTGTCATCAACACAAAGGGGTATAACAAGCCAAATAAACATAAAACATCAAAGTATGCAAATTAGAGGCAATAACCAACAAGTACCAACATCAAAGCATTCATTCATATTAATGAATTGAGTAGAAGGCAAGATATAAACCAATTAAGTTAGAATATTTAAATAGGCATACAAATTTTCCAAATAACATAATGTTATATGAGAATAAAAATGTAGGAAAATGCATGTGATGTCGATCCTAAAAGTCAAGGCTAAATCATGGAGCCATTGGTGGAAGAGGTGCAGAAGTAGAAGGCATATCATCGTTGTTGGTGCATCGAGCTTCCTTCATCCATTCCAACATGTCACTAACAAAACCAAGTATTTTGTCCATCTTGCTATCAACCTTATCAACCTTAGCTTCAAGTCTTCTAAATTCCTCAACACTAATCGTGGTTCGAGAGGAACTAGCTCCATTTGCACCCTTTCTTCCACCTCGGGAACTACCAATGGTGCAATCAATAGGAGCGGGGATACAAATGCTATCCATTTCAAAAGCAAGTTGATCCATCTCCAATCTCATATGAGCTCCAAATATCCAACCTCGGCACAAAGTCTTAATCATCCTTATATTTCCCAAGTTGGTTTTGCTGAAATACCAAGAATAAGGCACTTCTTGAAATTCTTCACCTGAAAGATCAATCGCATTTGCTTGAAGAATCCTTGTGATGAGTATTCCATATGGCAAGCCTTCTTTCTTCTTCCCTTTTTCATAAGACTTCTTATAAAATTGTTTCCATTTGTACTTCATCTGTTTGATGATCAATGCTAGAAAGTTGATGTGGTTTTGTTTGAGAACATGCCAAAGACTTTTCGACGTTGGTGATGTAGTTTTAAGAATCTTGCTTAGGCATGGTGTTTCGATTCACTGCATAGTGAATCATTCTCAAATTTCTCAGAAGGTCGATAGCTTCAAATCGATCATCCCTCCCAACTTTGACAACCGCTACAGATCTTTTCAAATATTTGTAGGCATCATTCAACATAAATTCATCTCCTATTTCAAGCTGTGCATCATTGCCACTATCGTCACTATCTTCATTAATTTCCTCTTCTTGAATTTCTTTTTCTTGAGTTAAACCGGCAGGAACAATTTTGCCTTCTCAAAGGTTAAATAACCTACAAAGCCTAGCCTCTAAAATCATAATATTCTTGTCACAAACTTGAGTTCTAAGAATGACTCCCTCATGGCTAGGTCTCTTAACCATTTCAATGTTGGCATAAAATTCAGCAACCAAGTCATTATAAATCACATTTCTATAGCCAAGCAATTCACTAGCACCAAGTGTTTTTATAAAAAATTCTTCCATATCAAAACATGCATCTCTCAACACTTCATATTCAAAAATCATTGAAGGCACAAGTTTTTTTTTATTACCTTGTGATAGGTCTCTTGTGCAAGTCGGGATATGAACTGTGAATCAAGAGGCAAGTTTTCCAAGATGTTAGACAAACTTTGTGGCTATGGTGATGGTTGAGTCGAGGTTGACACTCACTCTTGGCATTTTAAGGACTGCCTTCGGTGAATGAGAGGGGGACATGGCGTGGGTCAATCCGAATCCCCTTCCACATGAGGATTGAAAGGTCTCATTGCAAGACTTTTGGCTTTCTTTGGTGGATTCGACATTTTTCAAAACAAAGGGAAGTTAGGGTTCGGTTTGGGTGAGATACAAACTTTTTGTTGAGAGACAATTTGATGGGTAAGAGTGGTTTGAAATGATAGGTGAATCAAGTGGTTTGAATGTCAAAATTTGATGGGTAAGAGTTGGTTTGGTGTGTTTTGGATGAATGATACTTGAGTGAGGTTGAGAGACAATTTAGGCGTCGAGGGCTTCAAAAGAGGAGTGCTCTATTCTATCTTTGAAATTGTGTTTTAAATGCCACTGGAGTACCCTTCACTAGAGTAATCAACGCTCTTCACTCAAGTGATACGCTGACCATTTCACTCGAGCAACCACTTTTCCCTTACTCGAGTTATACATACCATATATCACTCGAGTGAACCCTTTTACATTACTTGAGTGAAATATTTTCTAATTATCCTGAACCCAGTTCTTGCCCATTACTTGCTGAATGTATTTTCTTACTCGAGTAAACCATCAAAACAAAGCAATTTTTTCATTTCTTCAATTTTCCACTTGCAACAACAAAGATATAACCAATAACATTTATGGATATAACCAATAACATTTATGGATAATTTTATTGTAAATGAATGCAAATGAACACATGATATACACAATTAACATATAATCACAAATCATTCATATTACACATGCCCAATTTAAATCGAATTGAATCAAAACTTTCTTCATTCAAAAGTTTTGTAAAAATATCGGTCAATTGGTCATTTGTTCTCACGAATTTTAACAAATGTCACCTTTTTGTACATGATCACGTAAAAAATGATGTCTAATTTCTATAGGTTTTGTTCTACCATGCAAAATAAGATTTTTGCTCAAATTAATAGCACTTGTATTGTCACAAAAGCATTCTCAAGAATAATACCATAGTCAAGCAATTGATTTTTATTCCATAAAACATGAGTACAAGAGTTTCTCGCAACCACATATTCATATTCGACCGTGGAAGTAACAACACTTGTTTGCTTCTTGCTTACCCAAGAGATTAAGCATTCACCTAAAAAATGATATGTACTACTAGTGCTTTTTCTATCTAATTTGCAACCACCTAAATCAGCATCACTATATGCAATCAAATTGAAATCTAAACATGATGGATATCATAAACCTAAACCTATAGTGCCAATCAAATAACAAAAAATTCTTGTGCATGCAATCAAATGATACTATTTAAAATTAGATTGAAAACGAGCACACAGACAAGTAGCAAACATAATATCGGGTCTAGAGGCGGTTAAGTAAAGTAGGGATCCGACCATACCTCAATAAAGCTTTTGATCCACCGGTTTTCCTTCCTCATCTTTATCAAGCTTCAATGTTGATGACATTGGGGTTGACACTTCTTTGCTTCAATCCATTTTGAACTTCTTTAACAAATCTTTGGTATACTTGGATTGATGAATAAAAATTTCATCTTCAAGTTGTTTGATTTGAAGTCCAATGAAGAAAGTAGGCTCCCCCATCATGCTTATTTTAAACTCTCCCTTCATAAGATCACAAAAAACTTTGCACATAGAAGGGTTAGTTGCACCAAATATAATATCATCTACATATATTTGGCAAATAAGCATATTATCATTCTTTCTTAATAAAGAGAGTATTATCAACATGGCCCTTTACATAACCATTTTGAATTAGGTAAGTACTTAACCTCTCATACCAAGTCCTTAGTGCTTGTTTCAACCCATAAAGTGCTTTGTTGAGCTTGAAGACATAGTTGGGATGTTCATGGTCTTCAAAACCCGGAGGTTGCCTTACATAGACTTATTCTTGAATAACTCCATTTAGAAAGGCACTATTCACATCCATTTGAAAGAGCTTGATCTTCTTGTTTGAGGCAAAGGCACATAAGAATCAAACCACTTCAAGTCTAGCTACAGGAGTAAAATTCTGTTCATATTCAAGTCCTTCCTCTTGGTTGAAACCTTGAGCTACTAACCTTGACTTGTTCTTCATCAGTTTTCCATTTTCATCAAACTTTATCCTATGCACCTATTTAGTTTCAATAATTGTCTTTCCTTTAGGAGCTGGAACTAGTTCTCACACATTATTTCTCTTGAATTGGTTGAGTTCTTCTTGCATATTTTGAACCCTACACTCATCTTCTAGAGCTTATTGTGTGTCTTTGGTTCAACAATGGAGATGTATGCAAAGTTACTTTGAAACTCATTCAAAGCTCTTCTAGTTTTAACTCCTTCTCCAATGTCTCCAATTACTTGATCTATTGGATGATGTTTGACTCTTGCCCAATCTTTTGGAAGTGAAGTGGAAGCCTCTTCAATTCTAATGGATTCTTCATTAATTTTTAGCTCCTCCAAGCCTTTTTAAATGCCATAATCATCTCTCTTTTCTAAGATACCTATATCATCATCAACAACTTCTTTTCTCGATAGTGAGATCATATCATCAAATTTAACATGAATTGATTCCTCAACAACTCTAGTTCTAGAATTAAACAGCCTATAAGCTTTACTATTAGTGGAGTAACCTAGGAAAATTCCTACATCCGATTTAGCATCAAATTTTCCTAAGTTATCTTTGTCATTATTCAATATAAAAACTTTGCAACCAAATGGATAGAAATAAGAAATGTTTGGTTTCTTACATTTCCATATTTCATAAGGAGTCTTCATTTGGTCTCTTCTTAGATGAACTCGATTGATGACATCGCAAGCGGTGTTCATAGCCTCGGCCCAAAAGTATTTTGGAAGCTCATACTCATTTACCATTGTTCATAGCCTCGGTTCTAATGGCAATAATAGATATGTTCTTTTCATTTCGAACCAATCTACACCACTTAGCAAACTCATTAAATGTATTACTTTATTAGCAAGGAATCTAACCCATGTCAATCTTGAGAAATCATCCACAATCACCAAGATATAAAATTTGACACCTATCACTCTCAAAAACTACAGATTATGCATCGTTATCCACCTAAGAATATTTGCACAACCACACCACTGAACTTAGGAAACCACCCGTTTAGACATCTTCTTTAATAACTTCACTTTTGAACCCTTTATTACTCTCATAACCCCTGTTAAAATATTCTAAAACCATATAGAACATGTGTCAATAATATATACAATGCCAATTAAATGCACAACTATGCACGTTATATGCGATGCATGCTCATATATACAAAATTTGGGTCATAGGTGTGATAATAAGTGTGGGTAGGCTTTAGTGATTGCTTGTTCTTAATTGTTTATATGACATTGCTTGCATGTGATCTTACTTGAAAATTGATCCAAATTTTGAACTTTTACTTGAAATTCACTTATTCGATGTAGGTTTTTGATATTGAATAACTTAAAATGTT
>CAODLS010080033.1:0-10964 GCA_948243855.1 Flueggea neowawraea | reverse complement strand
TCTGCCTAGGGTTCATCACATCTAGGTACACAATAAAATTAGTTCATAACAATTGAGAGATAAACAACAAGTTCAAAGAGAAATCTAGAGAGAGAAGGAAAACCCATGACGAATCCTCCAATTCTTTGCGTAATCGCTCCGTTCTTGATGCCCAATGTTGTTCTCATTTGCTCCCACGTCCTCTAGCCTCTAAAGATGTAAAATTGTGTCTCCAAGTCGACTCTCCCTCAATCAATGCCGAAATTCCACTTAAATAGGCGATTTAGGGCGTTTGGAATAAGACACGGGAACGGGCACGGCCGTGCCCAACCAATCCCGTCCGTGTACCATGAAAACTCCAAGAAATCCGGACTTTACCATTGGACACGGACACGAATTGTGTCCGTGTAATGTGCCCCTTTTGTCCGTGTAATCACATAATTGTCCGTGTGTTTGCTTCTTCATGCACACGGACACGACATCTTGTCCGTGTAATGGCCTCCCATGACCGTGTGATGCAATCCTTGACCGTGTTCATTTGTTTTCAAGTTCCAGTGGGTTACATGCCCATTCCCATGGCCGTGGACCATCATTTCCTGTCCATGTATGATCAGTTGTGCACAGATTTGCTTCCTCAAGTGTCCCACGGGCGTGTTTTGTCATTCCAAGGCCGTGTCTCACTCCCAGTGCCTCAAATATCATCGTTCAAGCCCCGTTTCGACTTGCTTTCCTTCATTTCTCCAAGACATCATCAATTAACCTGAAAAACACAATAGAAAGTGTATGAGTACCTAAACTAATGACAAACACTCAAATTGTATTCAAAATAATATGAATTGATGCACATAAATACGTATGAATATGCGTTCATCATGCACTAAAGTTGTGGTTTATTCAGATCATGCTGCTCTCATATATTTGATGAACAAAAAGGATGCTAAACCTAGACTAATTCGTTGGCTTTTGTTGTTGCAGGAATTCAATATTGAGATTAAAGACAAGAAGGAGACTGAAAATTTAGTTGCTGATCATCTCAGTAGGCTCCCAAATGTTCCTGAGTCGGCTGAAATATCTGCAGAATTCCCTGATGAGCACTTGTACGCGATATGCAATTCGACATGGCCATCTCGAAATCCGTGGTATGCTGATATTGTAAATTTTTTTGACTAATAACGGGTTTCGTCAAGGTTACAGCAGGTATCAACGTGCCAAACTGAAAAGTGATGCCAAATATTATATTTGGGATGATCCATACTTGTGGAAGATGTGCTCAGATCAAATAATTCGCAAGTGCATGTCTGAAATCGAGATATCTTCTATTCTAAATTTCTGTCACTCTTCAGCTTGTGGTGGTCATTTCGACCCTCAAAGAACAATAAGGAAAGTACTTGAATCAGGTTTATATTGGCCTGATATCTTTTGTGATTCATATGCTTTCTGTAAATCTTGTGAGCGTTGTCAGAAAATTGGTAATATTAACCATAGGAATGAAATGCCTCAAACACCAATAATAGTTTGTGAAGTTTTTGATATTTGGGGTATTGACTTTATGGGCCTTTTTCCAAGTTCTTTTGGCAATCAATATGTTGTACTTGTTGTTGATTATGTTTCGAAGTGGGTAGAAGCTAAGGATACCCGCACTAATGATGCTAAAGTTGTTGTTGATTTTTTGAAGGCTAACATATTTGCTAGATTCGACATTCCTAGAGCTATCATTAGTGATCGAGGGACCCATTTTTGCAATAGAGTGGTGGAAGCCTTGTTCAAAAGGTATGGCGTTACACATAGAGTTTCCACATCTTATCACCCACAGACGAATGGGCAAGCCGAAGTGTCCAACCGCATAGTGAAAGACATTCTTGAGAAAACTGTCAATCCCAATAGAAAAGACTGGAGCCAGCGATTAGATGACGCGCTATGTTCTTACAGAACTGCGTACAAGACACTTTTAGGTATGTCTCCTTACCGCCTTGTATATGGTAAATCTTGTCACCTTCCTGTTGAGATTTAACACAGAGCATATTGGGCCGTGAAAGAATGCAATGTCAGTTCTTCTTTATGATTCCACCTTGAAACTTTTTACAGGTAAGCTTCGATCTAAATGGGTTGGTCCTTTTGCAGTTGTTCATGTTTATTCTCACGGTGCTATTGACATTAAAAGCCTTGAAACCAATAAAGTTTTTAAAGTAAATGGGCAATCTTTGAAACCATTTTATGAGGGATTTGAGTCGCGTTTAGTTGAGGTAGATTATATTTGTGAACCATATTACACCTGAACGTGGCATTTGTCCAGCTAAGATTACGTTAAAGAAACGCTTCTTGGGAGACAATCCAAGAATTTCATTCCTTTTTTATTTAAAATTTTGATTTATTTTCAGTAATTTTTCACATTTTCTTATTGAATTTTTATTTTTAGTTTTTTTTGTGTCTTTATTTTTGTCCTAATTAATTTGTGAGTGACTTGACTACACTTGGTTTCGAGTTTTTCATGATTTTAGATGTGTAGGTTTGATAAATAATATGGTTGTATGAAGATCCAGTGTGGGAGAAACGAGGAACAACATCTGAAAAATTGGCTTCATTAATAAATAGAGCCAAAGCTGTGTCCACATTGCCGTGTCAAGCCAGCCTAACGTTGTTTCAGCCTCACATTGACGTACATCAGCTTCACTCTTTGAGTGGCATCATTTCAATCAGAAGCAAGGGACCGACAATTCAATTCAATTTAAATCTGATTTCACACACTTTTGGAGGGCAATTAGGTCTTTTTGAGGATCTATCCACTCCTAAAAAGGTCTACCCACTCCTCTTCTTGGTCCCATTCGTGTTCCTCTGTTTCCTCCTGGCCGACATCTTCAACCCTACTCCACAATTTTATTTTTCCACTATGTCGACCACCAAATCACAAGCACAGAACCGTGGCCAACCATCAGCAGTGCCACCCAACCTCAAGGAAAGCTCTTCTTGGCCCCCTGTTTCAAGATCCACCGCTGCAAGTTCTTTCTGTCGCCGTTCAACATCGTGGCACCGCTTCCCGTCACCAGTCGCAGCGCCTAATAACGCCTCTGATTCTATTCCCTCTGATGAATCCACTGCTTCTGACACGGAGACCTACCCACCAGCTCGTCGTCACTATAGTCGCAGTCGGCAGGGCCGATGAGTTCAACGGGATAATGCCAGAGACCGAGATGAGTTTTCAAGTTACAATAGCCAGTCAAACCCAGTCAAGATTTCACAGGTACGTAAGACGGCCATCTATCCCATTAGAGGTGTTGATTTTTCCATGCTCGAGTATTTTGATATACGTGACAAATTTCTTGCTCTAGTTAGGAATGTGAATATGACTGCCTTTATTACTTGTGCTGACAATGGAGTACCTGCATATGCTCAGTTGGTTCATGATTTTTATGCATCTTTTGAGTTCAACTTGCCATCAGATTCTGACGTTGATACTCCTAAAACTGTTAAGTTCAGCCTTGCTGGAAGAGATCATGCATTGTTTGTAATTGAGTTCACACTTTTTTTTTCGTTTGATTGATGAATCTGACGTAGACTCTGGTGCTTATTTGACTGCTTATTGTGAGTATCTTCCAAAATTTGATGAGAGGGAATGTTATAGGCAATATTCGGTTGACTGTAACCCGTACAACCCTAAGGTTTCCAAAGCTAATACTTTGCGCGATCCTGTTCATCGCATTTTCCAACGATTTCTTGCCTTTAATTTTTCAGGACGTAAAGATAATAGCAATATTCTCTCTAAACCTGAATTGTTCTTTATTTGGTGTGCTGGACATTTCGTTAGGATTAATATGGGTTATTTTCTTTTGACACAAATCAATTTTATTGTTAGAGAAATGCACAATCGAAAGAAAAATTTGATTTTGGGTCCTTTGATTACTTGGTATGCTAGAACTTATGCCAATTTGCCTATGGTTAACCCTCACCTGAACGAGGTAGCCTCGACAGAATTTTTGGATGTTGAAACCTTGTGCAGGATGTAGATTACACGGCTTACACGACCCGGGCAATATGAGTTTCTTTCTATAGAATATGATCTTGGACAGTCTACTCCTCCTCCAGCACTTGAGTAGCTTCTAGCCACCTTGGAGCGACGTCAGGGGTCCCTAAAAATGATGGTTATGAAGCTGGTCTGTGCCGTTAAAAAGATGGAACAAAACATCGTTGAACTCTTGGCTTGCCATGACGCGTCCCCACCTCATCCACCTTCACCATGACTTAGAGAAACTTTCGTGCACCCCTCTTTTCATTTTAATTTTATATTGTTTCTTTTACATTGAGGACAATGTATAATTTAAGTGTGGGGAGGGGGAGTTTATGTTTTGTTTGGTTTATGTTTTAATGCTTGTTTGTGCTTTATTTTGGTTTTGTTTGTCTTTTGTTGAAATTTTTCAAAATTTCTGGGTATTTTGTATATTTGTCACATAGTTGCATGACTTGCTTGAAGTTTTTATCATTTAGTGCATGTTTTTCATCCTGTTTTGCAAATTGACATGCCCATGTCAAAAGCATGTCGCGCCCTATTTTTCAATACTGTTTCGGTTTGAATTTTTGTTCCATTTACATGTTATTGTTTATTTGTTTTTGAGATGCACCTATTGACTAGTTTTGGTATGCTTTACGTGAACTTGTCTTTAAGGATTAACTAATTCAAAAATTTAGGCGTCTTGAGATCCAAAAATCCTAATATACCCACTCTTGTATAACTCAGGTTTCTATGCACCTTAACTTCAAGATAGATAGCCCCTAGTACTAGAAATAAAAAGGATTGATTGGATCCACACATACCCTTATGTAAGGTTTGGGACAAATTATGTTCTTCATGTGTTTTTATATCGTTCATAGTAAGACCCTACCGAGATTTGTTAGGGAGTACAGTTCGAAGACCACATTACTTTAAATTGAGACATCGAGACGACAAAATGCATTGTTTGTTAACCTTTTGCTGACCCTTTTCTTTCAATATCTACCTTTCACATTAATCCTTAGTTCAACCCACTTTGAGCCTTGACCTTTTTCTTGTTCTAAACCCAATTAACCATTCCCATTTTTTTATTCTAGACCTCAACATTTGACCTAAGTTGAGAGATTTGTACTAGTGATACATTGCCAAATTTATGTACTTTGATGTTTTTATGTTAATGCAAAGTGGTCATGTTCATTTAGGCATGTCTCACAAATAAATTTATGCTTAGATTGTCGAGAAACATAGTTTCCCAATTTTGATTTGTTATTGAACATGTAACGTTTCTTTCATTTAAAAAAAGAAGAAGAAAAAAACAGAAAAAAGAGAGACACGAATGAAAGAAGAAGAGCAACGAGGAAGTGTAGTGAATTATTATGGCATCGTTGTTTTTAATGGAGTAGACATGTGATTTATTTTGGTTTGCATTAGTTTTGTATGCTTAGTTGATGGCATGTATCACTTGATTCTATTGTTCTCTCTCAACTTCTTCAACCCAATTATTAACCCCATTACAAGCCATAAAAGTCCTTTTTGATTGGTGTTTTAGTTTGAATTCTTATATTGTGGTTACGATTTGACTTGCTACCAAACCTTGGAAAGACTTAGTATGAGCTGATTTGAGTGCAAATACTTACACCTAAACACCTTGTGTGATTGAGCGAAACTTGTGAGGATGTGGATTTTGACTACCTTTTTAGGGGACACTACTAGTGTGGAGATAATCTTTTTAAGATTGTCGGCTATCCTGACGATAATTGTGTCTTTTCTTGAATCTTTGGTGCATATCAATTTGGGTATTACATTATGTGGGGTAAAGGGGATAATTGGAGATTAAGGAGTTTGCTGTTTTGGATTAGTGAATGCTTGAGGACAAGCATTGTCTAAGTGTGGGGAATAATATAGAAACTATAGGTGTTATTATTGCAAATCAAAATTTTTCAAGGAACACCTAAGATAATTAACTCAAGTTGTTAGACCTGGATTTAAGAATCAATGCATCTCCATTATCACTTTTGTTCGGCAGATTTTATGTATTTTATTAACAACAGAGTTGGAATACTTTTCAGAAAACAAGAATGTAAAGAAGCAAAGTTGAGTAATGATTGCATTCCTATAATCTTTTAACAAGTAGAAGCAGCAAAGAGTGATGCATGCATTAGACAATTTCAAATTATAAATGCAACAGAATTGGCAAATGGCAATGGAGTAGATGTTGATAATGCAGCAACTAGAAAAACTGCCAACTTGGTGCAGGAAGGCAGGCATACACCAGTGAACAATAATGCAAGGCTATTCTTAATTTATCCCAAAAACACAAAGAATTACAAGTACAGGAAACAAAGAAGGGTGGTCTGCAAATTATGATGACATGACAAAGTAATGGCCTATATCTACATTTTTACACAACTCCAGACTTGAAATGGCTATATTACATTATACTTCTCCACTTTACCACCTAAAGGGCATTCCTGATTTCTTAAAAATTTGGAGTCACACATGAACAACATGCTGTACTGAGCTGCCCAAATTACAGGCACCATAATTGCCTACCATAAACAGAAAAGCTAACGACAATTGTTGCTAAAAGCACGCCTAAGCCCTTAAGAACATGCTTCAAGCAGCATATTTTTATCAGAAAATTTTGTGTAAATGCTATTAAAAACCCCACTCAAGACGATTATACATTGGACTCATTCACGTCTTTAAGACAAATTAGAGAATCATGGGATGATCCCCAAGAAAGCAAGAATTCTCTAACAAATCATTACTTTCCATAGATTTTGTTGTGTCTCAAAATAAAGTTCCCTTCTAACATAACAGGTAGGACTGTTGGTTGTCAAGACGTTTTCTTCAAAAGATCAGGTGGGGCTAATAAAATGGAAAGTGATTAGCATCCTAAGATTAGATGGAAATTATAGATCAATAGCTTCGGTAGCTGGAAAGCCATGTTCATCTAAAGTATACATTCTTAGCCTATGAACTGTACCACTGATGATTCATTCTTTTCTGTATTGATTTTTTAATAACCTTTGAAACTAGTCATATACACAGCATGCAACTGCAGATCAATGTCATGGCCTGCGACTTTCCTAAACTTTTATTTTTTTCAAAAAAAAGGTGAGCTGAAAATGCTCTTGATAAAATTTTTTAGTTTTTTATTGGTTTCCATTGATAATTGAAATGCTTGAGATGATTCTAGTACCACTACACTAATAAGCTAAGCTTGTTGATTGTTGTTGAAAGATAGATATGGTATTGGAAGCTAAAATGACAAATGAAGAAGCAAAAAGGCTAAAAAGAGAGGATTCTTTAATTACAATTTTCAAAATGGGAAGGATAAAGAAGTAGTAATGATAAGCAAAAAAAGAAAAGCTAGATATTGCCAATCACTCCTACTCTGTCTTGTCCCCTAAGGCTCTCAAGAAATGTCTTGTAGGTGAGCCCTTACTGTCCACTCCAATCCATAAATATAAAAACTTCCACCTAATTTAAGCACCCTTCTTCAAGGAAAAAAGAAAGATTTACCAATAATTTCCTAAGACCTTCCAACCAAATTCACCTCATATACCTGTACAATTCCTTATGATCAATCATGTAAGATCATTTTGGAAAATTCATTGATTGCTTCTCAATGGCACCGTATTTCTTGATATATATACACCTCCTATGCATTGTTATATAATCCAACATTTTTCTTACTATATTCCATTATATCAGTTAGTGCAGACACCTTTTTCATATGACAACAGTGAGAGGAACTGCAGTAGTTAAGCTGAATTTATTTATATACCACCAAAAGAGGATAGCCAACTACCAGTGAGAGTTGACTGAAACATTAAACAAAACAGTGGGGAAAAAATGGAATGTTAACTAGTGATGATAAGAAGGATTAATTAGGGGATTTAGAAAAGGTAAAATAAAGCACTAGTCTTCATCAGTTGAGGTGAAACATAATTAACCTGCATGATTAAAGGTGAATAGGCAATATGGTCATTTAGCTCAAATAATGTAGTGTGAGATTGTACTGTTGTAAAAGCAATTTGGTTTTATAGCTTTAAAGCCAGCTCTTGAATACATATAACCACACCTACAACAAGAGAAAGAGAGCAATCATACCGCACCAAAAACAAAAAGGCTGCAAACAGCAAAACAAGAATATGACTACAGAAACAGGTTGTGAAGCAGCAACAATCACAAATGCAAAGAATGAAGAACTCAGGCCTCATTGGCAGCATCAATGGAAGTCCATTGCAGGATGATAAGGAGGAGGAGATGTCAAGGTCGGCGTTGGCTATGTTTCGAGCAAAGGAAGAAGAGATTGAGAGGAAGAAAATGGAAGTTAGAGACAAGGTTCATGCTCATTTGGGACGAGTCGAAGAAGCAACTAAACGTTTAGCTGAGATTTGTGAAGTAAGTTAATATGTTAATATTAAAACAAAAACATGTCATTAGATTAGTCTCCTTTTGTCTGAAAATACTTATCTTGTTGCAGTTTGTTATGAACAATTATATTTTAATCTTTTTTTTTTGTGAGATATATATGGAGGATTCCTGAATGGATAACATATTTTCAGGAGTTTGAAGGCGTGTCAGATCCAATGAGAAGAGAAGTTTCGATGGTTCGCAAGAGGATTGACACAGTTAGCCGGGAATTGAAACCCGTGGGACAGAGTTGCCTCAAGAAGGTCAAGATTTTTCTATGCCTTGAATCTCTATTATATGTTGTTATGTTCAGAATGAAAATAGTGATATGTTACAAAAACCTATTTGTCAATTTATGACACTGTTCATGAAAAAAAATTGGGAAACCATAAAATTTTAAGCAGAAATTACTGCCGACTGTATTAATTTTCTTGCTTAACTATATGCTTGATTTCTGCTCCATCTATATGAATATTGAATCCCTCGTTCTTAGCATCCCATTGAAGCAATACTTTATATCCACTTGATACCCTCAAAAAGGTTGTTTAATGATTACAGGAGAAAGAATACAAAGAGGCACTTGAAGCTTTCAATGAGAAAAGTAAGGAAAAAGCTCAGCTGGTTTCCAAACTAATGGAGGTAGTTAATTCTGTCTTTTCTCCATAATATCTCATTATTATATTCACTGACGCAAATTCTTTCCTGTTTTCTTTCATTTTCTCTCCTTGGCATGAACTGAATGGCAGCTTGTTAGCGAAAGTGAGAGACTAAGAATGAAGAAGCTGGAGGAGTTGAGCAAAAACATTGAAACTCTTCGTTGAATTTAATGAACTAATTACAGCAATAACCTGCTGCAACATTGTGTTTGCTGTAACTATAGAAAGATTATTGTGTATTTGAATTTAATGTATAACTTTTCTGAATTTGGTGTAATTTAGAAGCTGTTTCCATGGACCGGAACCAAAGTATTAACGAAACAGGTAGTTGGTATTTCAAATTTTAATTTGAAACTTTTGTTATTGGTGTGTTGAGGCTTCATAAAAATTCTGTTCTTCAATCCTGAAGTAGAAATTGCATTACATGGATGTTGAGGAGTATTAATGCATGGTAGAAGCTGATGTGGGATCTGCCACAGTCCCACGCTGCATCAGAGCACCACCCCCCGCAGCCTGCACGCCCTCGAAAGCCACTCCAGGTTGTGGACCCACTGGAGCTCACTGTGCAGCCCACACGCTAGTACCCCGAGCCAGGCTTGGTAATGCATGGTATAACTCACTCCCAAAAGGTTGCTCAAGGAAGAAGGGTGCCCATGCATATATAAGGCCCAAGTCAACCCAATACACAGCCGATGTGGGATCTGCCACAGTCCCACGCTGCATCAGGTATCCTATGGGATATAGTCTTGCACTAGTAAGCAAGCCAATTGTCTTTATCAGCAATGGATGCGTCCCCTCTGCAATTTCTCTCTTTTACTCGAGTCAACATGGTGATCATGGAAATTTTGGTTTTGTTTACAAAATATATGTACAATGATTATCAAAGATACAATATATAGAGAGAGGCTAAAGCAGAACCTGCAAAAAGAAACTAACAAAAGACCACTGCATCTTTTGATATGATAATTTGTGTTAATATTTGCCAAATTTTCTTGGAAGTTGTATAACTCCAAGATTCTGTTTCAATATAGCGGGTCCTGATTCAGCTTGTAGTATCCTAGTAAAAAACAAATGTATTCTTAGATTCCCTTGATGAGGTGCACCAACTTCTCCACTGCCGAATGCAATTCTTGATGCCCTCTATTTTTCAACCTCTCACTTAATTCTTTAGCTCTCATCTTCAGAATTACCTGCTCATGATCTTCTTTGTTCGCCACAACTACTTCATTGGTCACCCTTGCTATTTCTTCTCCATCAATTCTCCCATTCTTCCTTGGAACCTCCTTGCCAACACCAATCTCCACCACCAACCTTGCATTTAATGGCTGATCAAGTTGCATTGGCATGGCTATGATAGGCACTCCATAAACCATTCCTTCTAATGTGGAGCTCCAACCACAGTGACTCATAAACCCTCCAATACTTGAATGTTGAAGAATTTTAGCCTGCGGAACCCAACCTTCCACCACTAAACCCCTTTCATCAACTCTCCTCAGAAATCCATCTGGCAAGGCCTCTAGAAGAGTCATCTTCTCTTCACCATGGAACCTCACTACCCATACAAAGTTGGCCTTGCTAAGCTCCAACCCAAGTGCTATTTCCTTTATCTCTTCCTTGGAAAGGAAATACTCGCTTCCAAAACTGACATACACAACTGAACCTGAATCGCTCTCACTTAGCCACTTCATGATATGTGCATCATCATCATCTTTATGTGCAGGTTCTTGAACAAGGGAACCAACTGTAACCATCTCTTTCCCTGCTAAAACAGAGAGATAATCTATGTACTTGGCTTCTATTTCTCTTGATGTTTTTATCAAAACCATGCTGCTAGATCTTCTTGTGCACTCTAAGTACCTGTAACTGTTTGTGACACCATTTGCTCTATCATGCATGAACTGTGTGATTTTCTGGCTTTCACT
>CAODLS010079887.1:0-13073 GCA_948243855.1 Flueggea neowawraea | reverse complement strand
CCAATTAAATCACCTGCAGTATCTGATAAAACTTCAACTTAAACTGTATCCTCTCCGTGTCATCACCTCCTGCTCTAGGTCCATACACATTGAAAAGAACTGCAAAAGCCAACACCTTTCACATAAACTCCAAAGTTTCCGAACAAAAACAACAACTTCATCGAAAATTCATTACCAAAATGGCCATGATCAGTGATAATACACCGGCCCCCGGAATCAATCTTAAGGAGCTCATCTTTCTCAAACTCCTCAAGACCGTCCGCCGGCATTTCGTTCTGTCCACTTCTGGCATTATCAACAAGGCCGGTGAAACCTTCCTCCGCCGCGACCGGCAATGCCGCCTCTGTACTCGAAAACGCAGTCTTTACGCGACAAAAAGTCGCAGCACCTAGACAAAATAATTAAACATCAATCATATACAAGTTCACTTTTTTTTACTCACTGAGACATTTTAACGAACACCTTACCGGAGTATCCAGTACGGCCTTTATCGTTAGTGCGAGTGCAAGAGAAGAAGGACTCGTATCCATCAGCGATCGCTATATCCGCCGTCAGCTCCTGTCTTCTCAGTTTTGTTTCCTGTTTTTTTGAGGTCAAAATGAAATTAGTAGAAAGAGAGGGGTTTTTTTTACCACGACAAAGAGAGGATGGGAATGAGAGGAATGGAGCAACAAAAACGCCGTCGTATGGGACCTGAAAGCAGATGATGTCGGCGTCGAAGGAATCAAGTAGTTTGAGAATAGATCCAAACTGTGAGATTCGTTGTCTGAGTCCGTTCACGTTGTATGTTACTATCTTCATTCTCTTCTCCGACGAGTAGCCTCACCCTCAAAGACTCACCGGCAAACGCAAGTGCGGGGTAGTGAAGGTCAACGCACGTGGGAGTTCGTGTTTCTCCTGCGGCATGTCATTTCGCCTCTAGTGACATGTCGTCGACCACTAATAATTAATAATTAGAGTCTCGCTGCGATTATATATACGTGGCAGCTTTCGATTGGATGAGAGTAGAAATTGAATGGTGGGGGCACATGGTGGAGGGAGGCTCGTGGAAAGCACAAGTTGATGCATTTTTGGCGGCGAATTGCCAAAAATGCCAATCCATAATTCTACTCAGATCAGTTTTTTTTTTGAAAGAAGCTTAGAAACGCAACACAAATTTCAAAGCCCTAGATTAGATTCCTTGTTTGATTCTTTCTTTCTCAGAAAGACTCCTTGACTGTGATAAGGATGGATCAATGGAAGACAACAACGAACGATTTCTCACAACCAGATTCGGCGGCTCTTCCCTCTTCCTACCATGTCCAGAACCCGGTTGCCCAGTCCAGGTCCGTTTGAGAATACCCAATTTTTGGATTTTGTTTGTTTCTGTTTAATTGGTGGATATGAGTTGTTTGTTGTTGTGGACATTGTGTTAATTTTGTTGTTAAAGATGTGCCTTTTGGTTCTTAAAGATCCATTATTTTTTCTTAATTGAATTTTGGAACTAATGTTTTGTACTTATTAGTTGCAGGCGAAAGGCGGATGGGGAAGTGAAGGATCCAATTGCTGCGAGAAAAGTTCAGAAGGCTGACCGGGAGAAACTGAGAAGGGACCGTTTAAATGAGCAGTTTCTTGAGCTGGGTAACACTCTAGGTAACTTAGAGATCTTCTTAGTTACTTATTATTTGTCTCAATCTCAAAAACCAGCAACTGGATCGTTTCGATGTACTGAATTATTGGCAGTAGACAGGTTATTGATCGAGTTAAAATTTATTAGCTTTAATCCGTAAATTTATGTTGAATTGATTTACTTAAGTTTGAATCTGTTCTACTTTATTTTTAGACTTCTTTGTTTACTTGTTTGTCATTAGTTGTTGGTTCAATAAGTAACAGATAACAAATGCAAGATCTTGGTCATGATTGCAATTCTTGGATTTAGCTGATTGTTGAGTGCTTGAATTTCATCTAAAGGTTAAGTCTTTTCCATGCAGACCCAGATAGGCCAAAGAATGATAAGGCAACCATTTTGACTGACACAATTCAGAAGCTCAAGGATCTAAAGGCTGAAGTCAGTAGACTCAAGGGCGAGTGTGCAGCTCTCACTGAAGAATCACGTGAGGTTGCTCTCTCATCGTGTTTCATCTTCAAATTGTGCATATGATGCTCCTACATCAACTGATTCTAATATTTGTGTGGTGTTAAGTGCAGTTAACACAAGAGAAGAATGAGCACCGAGAAGAAAAGGCAGCTATAAAATCAGATATTGAAAATCTGAACATTCAGTATCAGCAAAGACACAGAGTTATGTTTCCGTGGACTACTGTTGATCACTCTGTTGTTATGGCTCCACCTTATTCTTATCCAGTTCCTGTAGCTGTTCCTCCGGGCCCAATTCCTATGCATGCATCAATGCAACCATTTCCTTTCTTGGGTAATCAGAATCCTAGTGCAATTCCTAGTCCTTGTTCAACTTTTATTCCATATCCAGCTCCTGCCAATCCCCCAAATGAACAGTTGTCAGGCCAATATGCATCGACCTCACATAATTCAAGCAAGCAGGATTCTAAAAGCAAGTCAATAGATCAGAAAAAGGGCTGCAATACAGAGAAATGTGATGATTCTAGTTATGTTGCGACAGACCTTGAACTCAAGATGCCTGGTTCATCAACACAACAGGTCAGTTCAATTTTTCAATCTGGTCCTTGCCAGAATTCTTCTATGCAACAGGCACCAATCTGACTGGAAAGTTTTTGCAGGATATATCTACTGGAGAAAGGAAAGGTAAGCAGTTGCAGAAGAAGGAAAGAAATATTATTAGTAGTAGCTCTTCGAGTAGGTATTCCTCATCTCAAGGTCCTCAAGAGAGCTCCTCTAACAGCGTAGGAGATGGCCCGAAGTCTAGTGACTGAAACTGTTTACTATTTATGTGACTAACTTCCGTATTATTGACACCCAAATTGTAATGCTCTTGTTTGAGCGTCAGGGAGTCTCACATCACATCTTACTAAATCGTCCTTCAATCAGGACCATCCATTGGAGGATTTGTTCCCTTAAGATCTCCACTCAGTCATTGGATTCTTAACGCTACTGTGCCTGGCTTTGGCTGACCAAGAAGATTCTTCACTCCATGCAGATTCATCTCTGTAGGCTCTGGAAAAATAGCAGTCAATATGCATGTGGTATGATGATAAAACCCTTGTAAATTATCTGTACAGAGTGCCCAACTCTTTAATTGGTCAACCAGCTTAGTTGTAAACTGCCATTCAGTTAACCTTTATTCTTATTAATAATGATATGCCCCTTCTGTCATTTTCTGTTATTAGTACTGCCTAACACTAACAAACTGCCAGCTTTTACACGCAATCTTTTCAGTTTTTTGCATCAGAGTTCTTTGAGTTGCAGAAAGGATTTCTGTGCCTACTCTGGCTTGCGACTCGGGTTTTTTTATTTTGTCTTTTATGCCATTGTCCCGACGCAGTGCGTTTTTAACTTTTTACGTTGATATTGATTGTAGAAATCCTTGGACAGAAGTTGCCCAAAAAGTTCGCAACTTTATTTGTGAGGTGGCAATGATCACCTGCTTAACTTCTCAGAGGTTCCTGTTCAGAACAAAAGAAAAACATTTCTCAAAGGTCCAAAGACGCACACGTGACCCACTTATTTTCAGCATGAATCAGATATGGTATCGCTTCCATTGGCTTTCATTGATAATCGAATATTATATTCAGCTTTTTACTTGGGGAGATGACTCTAGTAGAGTCGGATCAGTAGGTTACAAACCTATTAGTTTTGACAGGGAAACTGAAAGGAGGAGAAATACAGATAACAAAATAAGCACAGACGGAACTCTTAAACACCAACCTTTCATTGATATTTCATTTACGGTTACACGTTACAATTTGCACGGCACAACCAAAAGTCCCCAACACCGAAAGAATGTACAATAGTATAGCCACCGTAACCCAAATTCATTTCCAGTGCAAGTTTTTCCATGTTTTTAACAAACACCTCTCTGATCAACTGTAAGATATCCTCTTGACTATCCTTAGGCGAATCCGGCCATTACGCCATCCACTTCACAGAATAGTTAGGCAGGATGTTGCTTGAGAGAACCAGAAGAAACTATGCAAAACTCGGTGTAATCTAGTAGCGAGGAAGTCACATTCTGTTACTCTCACTCCGTTTTCTGAGTCTCAAAACCCAGCTTGTATCTACATCTTTTGTGTGTTCCGTTGACCAGCTGGGCTTGGCACTTTTCTCGAACTAATGCTTGCAGTTCTTAGAAGTCTACGGAACTCGGATAGGCTTATTTTGCCGTCTTTATCAATGTCAGCCTCCTCAAGAAGTGGATCAATAGAACCTCTCAAACCCGTGTGCTACAAGGAAATAAAGCAAGCTTAGAAGACCTATTCTTAAAACAAGAAGACAAAAACCAAATACGATAACAGTAGTAAAGTAGTTAAAACAAGAGGTTCTTTGCGTTGGACATTCCTTTTGACAATTCCCTTTAGCTCTCATGTTAGCGTTTCTTTGATCAAGTTCTATATGAAGGTACTTACGGAAAAAAAAACGTTCTATATAAAGGTGGGATTGCAAAGGCGGGTTTCAATTTTATGAAAGAACATTGCTTACCATTCTAAGTTCCTCTGGAGTTATATAACCATCTCTATCAATGTCAAATTTTTCAAAAGCAGCTTGTGATCGTAGCTGCCACTTCTCAGAATTGTGTTCCTCCAACTGATGGACATGCAAAGCAGCAGCGACAAACTCGGTGAAATCAACAAGACCATCTGTATTACTGTCAATCTGAAAAAACAGATGAACGTTTCCATTAGGTTCCAAGAGAGACAAGAGAGATGACCAAAAGCAACGATGAAAAAGGGTGGGGTAAGGTCATGAGATTGTAATAGAGAAAAGGTTGGAGGCCATAACTCCTTGGTTCATAAAAATAATTTTCCCAAAAGAGATCCATCTCATTTTTTGAGAAGATTTCTTGAACATTTTGGAAAAGAAAATTCCTGCTTACAGCTTGAAGAATCTCTAGAACACGTGATTCTTTCAACTTCCAAGGGAGATCCTTGGCGAGGGCCTGCATTTAAACCATAGTAATCAGAAGAAATTAAATACCATCAACTGCATTTCACCACTCAAGATTATAATAAACATAATCTACGAAAATAAGTTTTATCAATCTTCATTATAGGTCCAATATTACTTATGGTAACATCATACTTGATGAATGCAATACAACAGAAGTCCAATTACCCAATTAGTAATAAAATAAAAATGCTCTGCCCTAATGATTGACAATGTCTTCATTTTAAAATTCAGGTTAGATATATGAGAAAATAATGTTATGTTCATTGACAGAAAAGACTACCTGTCTCATCTCTTCAAGACTAATAGAGCCATTTTTATCCACATCAATTGCATCAAATTGATCTCGTAGATCAGCTATTTCCTCTTCGTCAAGTGTACTTGCCAATGCCTGCAAGGTATCAGTATAAGTAAAACCTAAGAAGGGAAAACTCTCGTCTGCCTCGTCAGAAATATTAAGAATCCAGCAACAGGGAAATCTATTTTACCCTTAAAGCAAACTGCTTCAAACGACTGTATTTTACAAATTGCCGCATGTTGTTCAGAACTGATATATCAATAGGGATTTCTGATGCTAGTCCTCCTTCTCGGACCCATGGATGAGCTGGAAGAGATAAGACCAACAGAGTAATCAAATTTAGAATGATAAAGTGGCTGCAATTTAATAAACTTTTAGTTCTTCCAATATTCTAAATACATACAGAGGGCCCGAGCAGCAGTAAGTCTTGCCCTAGGATCCTTAACCAACAACTTCTTAACAAAATCTTTGGCACCATTACTTATGCTTGGCCATGGTTTACGGCGGAAATCAGGCTTGTTTCTTAAGACCTGCGGAAGTTAAGGAAAACATTATATTGGGAGTAAATTAATGTGGCCAAAGATAAAAAGATGTCCAGCAACAATAATTAACATGACTATCATGACTATTCAAGAAACTTAGTAGGTAGCGATCCATCTCTTAAGACAAAAAACCAGGGAGTATAATGCAAGGAACTATGGCGTTCAAAATAAACATACACTTAAATCACAATGAGGTAGCCAGTTATGAATATGTAAGCAACAAAAGTTCACATATGAATATCATACAAAACAAGTGTTGTCTGATTATTCAAGTCAAGCAGGGAAAGGGAAAACATAAGAAAGAAAAGAAGAAAAACAAGTATCATATTCAAGACTGTACTACACCTCCTTAAATATGCCATCCTCAGTCTTATCCCAAAAGGGGCGCCTTCCACAAAGCAAAATATATGTAATAACACCAATACTCCAGACATCTGATTCAGGTCCAGATCTACGTTTTAATACTTCTGGGGCAACATAGTATGCACTGCCAACAATATCTTGAAATGTCTTCCCTGCATCGAATTGGGAAATAATGAACAGTAAGAAATGTTAACTACAGGTTAGCATCTTGGGTGTCAAGATAATTTTTGCAAATTTATATTGAAGTGGTAAAGCTCATGGCAAATTGTTTCCCATAAGGGTAAGTAATGTAGTTTCTTATTTTCTCGCTTCATCAAAACAAGAAGCCTTCAAGGCTCAAGCAATAACATTAATAATCACCTGGCTTTATGAAGTCTGACAAACCAAAATCAGTAGTCTTCAGAGAAGAGCCCTCCTTAGCTGATTTGAAAAGGAAATTCTATACGAAGAAAGTGTAAAGGACATGTTATCAATAAACATAAATCCAAGTACATGAAATTATAAGCTGCCACATTGATGGGATTGACTTACCTCAGGTTTCATGTCAAGGTGAACCAAACCATGTAAATGGCACTCGGCTGCCACTTTGAGCATCTGTCGTATAACTACTGCAGCATCTTTCTCTGTATAACGGCTGTCCTTCCTAAGTTAAGGAAATCAAAAACAAATAATGACTTACTAGTTTTCTCTTTCCATTTAATAAGAAAAAAAGGTTATTGCAAGACAAAGATTCCTTACTTTGCCAATATTCGATCAAGAAGTTCACCACCCTCACACAACCTAAAAAGAAGACAGTAGAACAAAACTATGAAATATTGCACAGAAATTAATCAATGACATAAAAACACAGCACATGTAGTTTATAGAGTACAGTAATATCTAACTGGAACAAAGGAAGGAACAAACACCATGTCCAACAAGCATAAGAATGAAACAACATGAAACTAGGGGTATCAAAGAGTCAAAGTGAATCATTGAATAACAAGAAACAGAGGCTATGGTGATGAAACTTACTCCATTACTATATATACATAATTATCATCCTCAAACGCATTATAAAATTGGACTACATTTTCATGGCCTGTAAGTTCCCGCAACATCTTGACCTCTCGCTTAACATCCTCAACAGCAATAGGAAGAACCATCTATCAACAAAGTCAAGAATTAGCATGGACAGTACAAAAATGGTTTCAAAACCACCAAAATTTCATCAAAAAGTATTTTCAAAATTTTAACATCAATGTGTCATTTCCCCACAAAGCTTTGAGCTTAAAGGAGTCACATGTTTTGTACTCTTTCTGAACAAAATACTTGGAGGAACCCAAGAGAAGAAAACACCACATACATATCTTCCCTAAGTGTTTTCCAAAAACATAACTAGAAGACGATCCAAAGCAACACATAATCTTGAATTCGTCTTCGTCAGAAATGTATGAAAAGAGCAACTCTATTTCGATGTATTCACTTGAGTATGTCTTATCTAACTTCAGATAAATATAGGCAAAAGCTCATCCCTCCAGAAAGCTTGAACTATCACATCACTGTATAGTATAAGTAGCTCTAGAATGTGAGCCTCCACAATATCAAAGGTCTAACCCTGTTGCTTCCCGCCATTCTCTCGGTCAAGATTCCTCCCTCAACTTCAAAGAAAAAGATGTAGGAAATATTTCCTTTTTATAACCTCGACTTTCTGTTTTTTTTTTCGTTCAATCTAGTCAAAAAGAATGAACAAGGGCAAGAGATTAGTTGAAAGCATTCCAATGGCAGGACTGTCTGCAATTTCTAAAAGAACGGCATTATGAAAAATTTTCTCATTCATGAAACAATTTCTTAAAACAATGATTTTTTTTAGCAGAAAAAAACAATTGTGATCATAAAGTCAATGAAAAAGGATTTAAGGAAATAGGAATCTAATCAGCAACAAAGCTATAGACTTTGAAGGATCTTATGATGAATTCCACCATTATTATCCAAAACATAATCAGAATCATTCAAGCCACCATCAACAAATTAATAACAAAACCAAATAGGGAATCTAACCCAGATTCACAAGCCAACAATTCCCCAACTTTCCCCAAAAAATAAAACTTTCAAGGGAAAAAATACCTTATTTTTCTCAATTTTCTTAACAGCAACTCGATCGCCATGAGCCTTATCAGTGGCAACATATGTGTAACCAAATTGTCCATGACCCAATAACTTGCCAATCGTGTATTTCTTATCAAAATTCTTTTCATACCCAAAATCCGTTCTTTTCCCAGATGGGATCACAGCTTGCTTTCTTGAACTGGGTTTCTCCTTCACCTCCACTTTCTGTTGTTTCAGTTGCTGGCTCTTTCTCGTCTCATTTCTATTATGATTGGTAGCTTGTTGTTTATTTACGGTGGTGGTGGCGGTGGCCGACCATGGTCTTTGCTTCTTACGGCTGTTCCGGCGGTGGTTGTGGTGGCGGTGTTATTGCTATTAGAGCCACTTACTTTGATGGTGCAGAAGCAGGCACCCATGAAGGCTTACACAATGGATGATCGCTTGATTGATCAATAAGCAATAAAGTTTGTTAATTTTGGACGTTTATTGAGAGAGGAAGAGGAATTGAGTTATGAAGAAAAAAAAAGAATGGACATTCTTAGTGAGAATGGGAAATGGGGTTTAAGAAAGAGAGAGAGAAAGAGAGGAAAAGAAGAAGAAGAAGAAGAAGAAGAAGATAGGTAGGAAGAAGAGAAGAAAGAGATGGGGGCCTGGTGTGTTCGATTGATAATGGTGGTCAAAAGAGACTTTTTTAAAAAAAATGAAAAAAAAAATAATTTCATTAGGAAGAGAGAGAGATGGGGACAGAGTCTCTGTCTCTCCTCTCTCGAAAAAAAGCTCTTGTGGACAGAAAGGTAGATAACGAGAACTAAACGTTTTTCAGTTATGTTTTGGAGGAAGTTTTATTAGCAGCCATTGCAGCAAAACCAAAATCTGTAAAAATTGTTTCTTTCTTGTTTCTCTCTTGTTCTATGTGATTGCAATTGTCCTACCAAGCTTAAGTTAAGTTCATAAATCGTAATTAACCAATATAAGTATCACATTTTATGTAATTTCAATCTACTGGTTTAAAATGAGTTTCAATTCGATCCAACTACTAATAACAGCTCACGTTTATAATCTTTAGAGGGATAAAGTTATCACAACAAATATCTATTCATTTACCATTTTTCAGCTTTGGTCCGGGAGGTGAGTCGGTGGCAAATTACCAAAGTTAGAGTTTACTTACAAAACAAAATCTTAAATTTTGTATTTATTATCATATTCGACGTAGTATTCTGACAATAATTGAGAAATGTATGAATGTTGATTCTTATATATGAAAAAAAGATATCATCGTGGTTTGTATTAAAGATGTGTTATTTATCCTTTTCAAGCAAAGGGACTAAAGGGAAATCAACTATACATTAAGAATCTCAAAGGTGGATATGTAATTTATACTTATTAGTGGTGAATGAATACTTTATCCTTTTCAGTTTATCACCAATAATTTTTTTTCTTTTTTCTTTCAAAATGTATCGATGACAGAATCACGTCCTCTAAATTTAACGTCTAAGAATTTCAAACCATTGGAATGTTAAATTCAAGCTCTTGTGTAAAGAACATGCATCACATAGGACTAAAATGATTTTCACTCTCCTTGAGAATATGAGTTGGCTTGGTTTAGAACTGTCAAAGAGTTCGGGTCATCATCCTTAAGAATATATACCTAGTAGGAACAACTTTTGGTTTGCTTAATCGAATTCACCATAGTTTGAACCATATTCTCATATAACACAAATAATGTGTGTCACCTGATTTATCATTCTGGTGATTTTCACTAAAAAATTGTAAAATTACATTTTAACTTACAATTAATTTTGAGCTAATTAACTTTTGGCGATGATCTTAATTAACTAATACAAATTAAAAGAATCCACATGTAAAGCATCAGTAATTTTAACATACCTAGTGAGCGCTAATTTGTGAAATTAACGTGGCAGAGTTCTAATTTGGCTATTTTACATAGAAAATTCAATAACATTTGCAGTTCTTTTATCTAGCGCAACCTGTATCTGGAAATTTAACTTGTAATTTCTAAAGTCAATGGCCTGGTACTCAATGCTTCTAAAGTCCAAAATTACGAGGTCAGTCGTCGTATTAGTTATGTAGAAGCAATAAAAAAGAACAAATTTGAAAATGAAGAGCATAGAAATTATCGTTCGCCCTGTTGATTGCAACGACCGGTTTTTTAAATGATGTCGACACTAAGATTTAAACTGCAAATGGCTTATGGAAAATAAATTAATGTGGTCCATTAGTAAACTTCTTTTTTCTGAACCCCAATACCCCAACCCATGTTTAGAATTCGAGAGGTTATGCTTACAACCGGGTTTACTTGCCACTGCGGCAAGCCAAGCAAGACATGGTCGGCTAATAAACATTAAACTGTTCTTTTGGCTAATTAATCAGGCATGTGTTCGAATTTAGAATATGCTAATTATTGATCTTTGTCTTGTAACATTCTTTTTGCAAATATGATGTGCATAATTTAATTTCTTCGCGTATAATTGAATGTTAGACTCAATTTGTACAAGAAATAACAAATAAGCTGGTAATTTAGTGGTATTAAGATTGTTTAATAATTGAAATTATTTTCTACAACTTTCCAAAACTCTTGCCAAAACTAAAAGTAATGTGTTCTTTTTTCTAATTTATGCCCGTTATGACAATTCATTCTGAATGAATGGATTATACAGTAGTATAGTGCGAGAAAATGAGAAAGATTATGACATATTCAAACTCAATGATGTAGGAGAAAATTTAGCATGGAATGGAATAAAATGCATACATATAGTTTAGAATCAATGGTTGGCTTGTTGTGTGTGAATAGCGTGGGCTCCAAGGAATGATGGGAGAGAGGGAGGGATCTACACTCCTGGAAGCTGACACCAAACCAACTTAATATTCATTCAACCTTTTCTTTTCATTATAAATTAATCATGTTCAAGTTGACTTGTAAGAGGCTTCCAAGACTCGCTGTTGCTCATCTAAACACACTCTGTGTACTAGCACCAAATATATAAGTGTACTACTACTTTCCACATGGTGGATACAGCATAAATCTTAACTATATAAGCTTTGATTCGTTTGTCATTATTGTTACTCATTTTGTTATCTTTCTTATGGTGGGTAATGCTCAGTGTTTCGATTGAGATAAATTTTTCTTATCTCAACTTGGCGTAGTTTATGAAACTATGTTTTCAACAGTTGATTGTGTGTTGTTAACTCTAAGATTCGAACAATATTAAATTTTTTGATGAAAAAATGATATGATACATTATCTTGCTAATAATTTTTGTCACACTAGCTTGCAAAGTTGCAATATTATTTTTTTTATACTATACATGCAATATACTTATAATCTAATTATATTAATTGCGTCCTTTCGGAGACATCTGATAAAATTAAAAAGATACATAGAAGATTAGTATGGTCTTTCACAACAAGGGATAATCTAATTGTACTGCCATAGCCCATAGTAATATGCATACATCATGACATTAAATACAAAAAATATAACTACTTATGTCCTAAGTAATGTGAAGATATTTATGTAGTTGTTTAAACTCCAGAGTTTTTGAACATTTCAGCCAAACTTGAGATCACTTGTAGATATACAAGAAAACTAATATATTGGAATATACTATGTCAACTCGTGAGTTTATATCTTCAGAAAAAAATGCAATTAACGTGTGAAAAATTTAAATTATTTATTCAAAAATAAGTTAGTGTTAATGGAATTACATGTGTGGTATCCTTCGAGACCCAATACTAAGTCTCCAAATTATTTAGATTTGGCACAGATATGTTATTGCGATCAAGTCAAGTGTCAAGCGAAAATGTAATATTGATGTGAACCGATGAGAAGTGGGAACACTTAAAATAGGTGGAAGCAGTATGAACACAATCTGAAAGCACCAAACAACCAGTGTGATAAATTAATTTATAGTATTATAGTAAAGTAACACGTGTAAGTAATGATGTGGAATTTTGATAATTAAGCCATATTTTTATGTGTCGGTGTCGTTTAATATATATCATCCACCAGACGACAAACGATGGCCAACTTCATTTGTTGTCGTTCTCGATCTGATAAAAATACGTCAGTAGTCCCCACTTCTTCCCACCATTTTCACTTGCATCTATTTCATCGTTTTATTGGACACTTGGAACTTCTAAGTAGCTACTCCACACTCAAAAGAGAGATTTTTCCATTTTTGAATATAATGATATTCAAAAAAGATATTGAATTTAAACCTTAATGAAAAAAAGAAAAAAAATTAGAAGTGTGCATTGGTTGTTGTGCCAAACAACCGTCTTTAATGGGAAAAGTTGACGGCATCAGCATTTAGAACTTGATTGGTGTAGTCACATGTACAGATGTTTTTAGGCTACTCGTAACTTACAGTCCATAAAATCGTTTTGTGGGACTCTTGCTCAATATTTTTATTATTATTTTATTAAAATCTCCAGTTTCTAACCCCCCAGCTTTTTTATCTATAACTCAGGGACTATTTTAAGAGTCTCGCGAGACGCATACTCAACTTTTCACCAAATATAATTTTATTTTAATCTCGTTGGAATAAATCTGACAGTTTGATCAAAACAATCCAACAGTCAGATTTTGTTTAAAAAAAAGTATGTGCGTGTCAGCGCTGGGCCAGTGGGCCCCGCGCCTGACACATGTAATCCGTCCTCCCGCATGAGGACGGAGTATGATATGG
>CAODLS010079846.1:0-10720 GCA_948243855.1 Flueggea neowawraea | reverse complement strand
TAGACTTGGTGAACCTAAGGACATACAGCAGGTTGTGGGATTTTTGGCTACTGATGCTGGAGAGTGGATCAATGGCCAAGTCATTAGGGTCAATGGTGGATTTGTGATCTAAGGATTTGTTTGTTTAAGTTGCTGCTGTTTGGATTCTTGCGGTTTGATCCAATTATCGAAGTTTATCATCACATTTTAGGATTTTTTATTAAGATAAGTTTCGATCTATTTTAGTTTGAAATTAGAGCATTACTTTGAATCAACTATTTAGTTTAATCAGGGTCAAGCCCTGAAAACGAAACAACATTAGTGGCAGGAATCTTCAGCATGGGTAGCCAGAATACCCGTGCAATATGAAAATTAGAGCATTAATAAATCAACTGCTGTTTCAAAGACAACGGTTTCAACCTATTATCTATTTTTACTTAAACGTGTTTTCTAAGACGGTATATGGTTTAATGCACTTTCTCCGCCGCCAAACAACAAAAAATCGCTGCCAAAAGAAACACAAATCTAAAAAATCATCGCTATAGTGAATAGTGGTACATTATTATCTCACCATCCACCAGGGAAGGATAAAATTGTAATCGTAACGTGATAACTCCCATTTCTTTCTTTTAGAACCGTCTGGTTCCAGTAGGTTCTCAGAACCTACAACTACATCATCAATGATTCAATGGCTTCTACCACCAGTCCCAACCCATCGAACCCACCATGCCTCCCGCTCCAAGATCGGGTCGCCATAGTAACCGGCTCATCGAGAGGCATAGGGAAGGCCATAGCCGTTCACTTGGCTTCGCTGGGTGCGAAACTGGTCATTAACTACAGTTCCAGCAAGGACCAGGCTGATGCTGTGGCTAATGAATTCAACTCTTCTTCTTGGTCTGGCAATGAGAGTGGGCCACGAGCGATAACGGTTCAAGCCAATGTTTCTGTTCCAGCCCAGGTAAAATCTCTGTTTGATCAGGCCGAGAAGGCATTTGCTTCACTGGTTCATCTCTTGGTTAATTCTGCTGGAGTCTTGGATCCTAAGTACCCTTCCATTGCTAATACTTCCTTGGAAGATTTTGACCGCACTTTCAAGTAATTTTCTTTTTGCTTTCTTTTATCTGTGTTGTTGAACAATAAGGTTGCGTTTGTTTGTGTATGCCTATTTCTTGATTGTGTTAAGGGACTGAGTATTTTATTGTTGGTGAATTGTAATGGTGAAATATGTTAAAAAATGGGATTAGTCAGAAACATACTTTGTTGTTTGTTGTAAGGGAATGAGGAAATGGGTATAAATGTATTTTGCAAAAATCTGACATTAATTGTGACATGTAATTAAGGTTTCCATGTGTGTGTGTGTGTTTTTTCTGGTATTTCAAGGTTGGTTGGTGTGTTGGTTCCAGAAATTGTAACGGTAACACTTAAAGCTATTGTTTTTTCGGTTCAGTTAGGAATAGAGAGTTATAATTAAGGTTTATGGTAGGCATTAGCTGACATTAAGATCTTAAAGAACGACTTTTGTGTTGGAGAATTTTCGGTCTATTGGGATGAACAGCGGAAGCGACTTGAAAAGAGAGATAGAGAAATCGACACAAGGATTTATAGTAGTTCGGTCAACCTTGCTTACATCAACTACCTAAGTCTCACTTAGACTTTTCACTATCGATAATTGATTGCAGCTCAATCAAATAAGGCCAATACACGATGTTGATTCCGTTTCAACACCTTCAAGGCCTCACAATGTTGTTTTCTATAGGTTCACAACAAACCTCTAAACTGTTGTTTTCTATAGACTCACAACAAACCTCTACAATGTTGTTTTACTTAGGCTCATAACAAATCTTTCTCATACTCTCAAAGTGTATGTAAAACTGTTTACAACAAATTGAAGCACTATATTAGAGTTGTATATTTGAACTTGATGATTGAACTTTGATCTCTAGCTTGATTGATTGTTTTTCTAGATTGGAATTGATATGAAATTTGGCACAATGAGTTCTGATATTGTTCAACATGTTTTTGCCCTTCTTTTGATGTATTTATATCATTTCCATGCCATATGACTGTTGGTGGTGACAAACTAGCCGTTAGAGTGCATTTAATACAGTTGCAGCTTTCTGTGACTCAGCTAATGTACGTTGGCATTTGAAGACGTACGTTGATCATGCTTCATTTCTAGATGACGTACGTTGTCTTTCCTATGCGTACGTTGTGATCCTTCACTGCGTACGTTGTGCATGTATGACACACGTTATTCTTAGTCTGGAACAATCCAGTAGCTTCTGTTTTCTGCCTAAGCCACGTCTACATACGTTGCAGATTCTCTACGTACGTTGTTGTCCATAACGTATGTTGTGAATTTACAAGACGTACGTTGATCACGACGTTTTCCAGATAACATACTTCAGCGTTGTTGTAACGTACGTTGTTGCTTTGCAAAGCCTTGTTTCCCAACTCTAAGCCTTCCAACGTGTTCCACTTCAAGTCAAACGTTTTGCTCTTCATCAAAACCTTTTGCCCATCATCAAAACACATAAGGAACTTATTTTTGATCACCCATGATCTAACATCAACATATTCTACCCATCTTTATATCACAAATGAATGTGTTTTCTCACTAGGAAAGTTTTGTTTAACGGAGTATGGCGCTCATACATACTAGCCAATTTAACCTATAACTCATATGCATTAACTTCTTTACCAGCATGGTGAAACACATTGTTTTATATCCACAGACAAATCAAAGCAACAACTTTTTTGTTCATCCGCTCCCATTCATTATCTATTGGATATGTCTTATCTTTACAGATTAAGACATCCTCGATTCATGGTTTCCATATCAAATAATTCAATGATGTTAGTTTAAACATGGTATTATTTTGAGAGTCATCCATTTGTCTTGCATAGATTTTCAAACCAAAATTAATTGTCTCAGGAACTATCAACCGGATGCTCTGGTTCCACTTTGTTGAGAAGATAGACTACAAACAAACAAATAAAACACTTTCCACTTTGTGCAAAATCAAAGAAGCAATAAATCAATCACAGGCAAGCCAAGAAAAAACCACATCATAAGAAACAAGAATTTTTACAAGGAAAACCCTTCGATGTAAAGGAGAAAACCACAAGCTCGCAGCCACCAATAAACTTCCACTATTCAAAAATAATGGGTTACATATTAAGCTTTTCTAGGTCAAGTTAGAGATCAACAACAATCAATTTTTACTTAACAATGGATAAAATATAAAACAAACAACTAAGAAAATGAAAGAAATCACTCCATGTACTGACAGAACCACAAGAGATGGCTTTCAAAAATTTGCATCAATCACTTTGTAGTGCTTAATACAAGGGACAAAATACTGAAATTTAATAGTAATCGAGTTTAAAATCACCTTCTGATCGAACCAACCACTTCGTCTTTGCAACTTGAAATATCTCAAGTTTTCTTCTCTGCTTTCTCACACCGTCAACAACATACACGTCTTTCACTTCTTTCTTTCTTATATATGTCCACATCATCCGATAAGAATTGGGTGTTATCTTCTTTTTTTAGTGGAAATTACCCCCTGTGCAACCTTTTAAAAAGATATTGTAATAATATGACAGTTTTAAGAGTATTTCAACTTGACAAAACTATTTACATTTAAAAACAAAATCTCATAGTAATGGCTAGAATAAACAAACACGTACGAGGGGAGAGAGAAGTCATAACTTTTTACTTCTCAAACTTCTTTAACCATTTTGTATTATCTCTTAATTATTTTTGAAAAAACAAAAGGAACAAAAAGGAACACAATAGTCGACACCACCATCTTCATCTTCTTAAATCAACTTGCAGTGCTGTTAGATAGTGTTCTCGTTGTTCTTGGCTACGTGTAATCGGGAAAATCATATCATAATATAAATAAAAAAAAAAGAACATAAGCATAGTTCCTTGAATCTGATGTTGTTGAAATGTTGAGAAGCAAAATTGATAGTAAGATGGGAAGAAAGAATTCTGACAGGTTAGAGAAGGCTGGCGATAAAATGTGAAATATCTCTATGAGGAAACGTGTTGTACGGTCGCCAGGGGCTGCAAGGAAAGTGGATTTAGCATTATAAGCATTAGAAAAATATGATGCAATGAACTTAGTTTCTGATACAACTAAGTCTACATGTAATTATATACTACTCAGTTATTATTACAAGTATATTCCATGGATATTGCAGGCTGATGGGTTTCTATTTTTTCCTACATTCAACCTCTATTTGTGCTTTATTGTGTTGCCCCATTTGTGCCACTGAATTAGTCCAAGCATTCCTGCTCTTGGAAAGTTGATATTTTTGAATTAGTTTGAATGTGTTGCTCTTGTCGTGATAGTATGATATCAATTAAAATGTAATATGCATGGTCTATGTCACTAATGTTGTCCATTTATTACTGTAGGTATACTAAATGTATATGTTGCCAATTTTTTGTTTATTTTATATATTTTGAATTGTATTGGCATTTAGAGTACACGGTAAAGCTTGCAATATCTTCAATTTCTTCAATTGTTGCATTTGCAATATCTTGTATGTAATTCGACACTGCCGAGTTGTTACATTGAATCCATAGTGGTCAGATATTGTTGGATCATGGGTTATCAACAATAAGTTTCTTATGTGTTTTGATGATGAACAAAAGGTTTTGATAAAGAGCAAAACGTTTGACTTGAAGAAAAATACGTTGGAAAGCTTGGAGTTGCGGAACAAGGCTACAGAGGCACCTCACGTATGCAAGTTGTATCTAACGTATGTAAGTAAGAACTAAAGTCTGTAAGATTGTGGTTCACGTATGTAAATCATGCTCAAAGATGATCAACGTACGTAAGATGACTTTTAACGTACGTAAGCTGGAAACACACTCAGGTCACATATGTGAGACTAGTGTGACGTACGCGAGAATGACACAGACAGCAGCATGCATCATTAAATGCACTCCAACGACTATATTGTCTTCACCAACGGTCATATGGCATAGGAATACTATAAATACATCAAGAAAAGGCCAAAAACATGTTGAACAACTTGAAAATTCATTATGTCAAATTTCCTATCACTTCTAACCAAGAAAACATCAATTCAAGCTTGAGATCAAAGTTCAACCATCAAGCTCATACATTCAACTCTAGCATAGAGCTTAATATTTTGTATACACTTTGAGAGTGTGATAAATGTTTGTTGTAAGCCTATAGAAAATAATATTGTAGAGGTTTGTTGTGAACCTAAGGAAAACAACATTGTGAGGGCTTTAGAGGTGTTGAGCCGAGAATTAACCTCGTTGTATTGGATTTGTTGATTGAGTCGTAATCAATCACTATTATAGTGGAAATCCTAAGTGGTGAGACTTAAGTAGTGGACGTAGGCATTAAGTCGGCCGAACCACTCTAAAATCTTGGTGTTGATCTTGCTCTTTCATTTCAAGTCGATTTCACTATCCGAAGTAAAGGCCAAAATTCTCCAACAAGTGGTATCAGAGCGGGTGTCCATTCAAGAAGGCTTAACAACCTTGGAGCAAAGATCTGAATCAACAAAATAGATTTTGGTCCTTCTCCTCCATATGTATCGGGTGCTTCTCTCTATATCCCTCATTTATTTGATGTCTCAAATTTTAATTCTTGGAAGAAAAGAATGTCTATTTTCATTCAATCATATGATATTGCGCTATGGAAGGTGATTTTTCTTGGTCCAAATATTCACAAGAATGGTGATGACACTCTTAAGAAGTATGAAGACTTTAATAATGAATATTGGAAGTCTTTAAGTCGAAATGCCAAAACCACTCAACTATTGTATTGTGCTTTGAGTCCCAAAGAGTACAATCGAATTTCCTCTTATGAGCATGCAAAGAAAATATGGAAAATGCTTTAGGTTACTCATAAATGCACAAATCAAGTCCAGGAAACCAAGATTAATATGCTTCTACATGACTATAAGTTATTCACTATGAGAGATGATGATAGCATAAGCACCATGCTTGATCGCTTTGTGGAAATTACAAATGGTCTCGCTTCATTTGGAAGACCAATCTCTAGTAGCGATAAGGTGAAGAAGATTTTGAGTTCTTTGCCTAAAGAATGGGATGCAAAGGTGACCGCCATAATGGAATCGAAAGACTTAAACTTATTAGAGTTTAATGCTTTAGTTGGGTCTCTCATAAACTATGAGATTGTGCTAAAGACAAGAGATGGAAGGGCTAAGCATGGCAAGGCATTGAAAGCTTCCACTCATTATCGAAAGGAGGAGAGTGAAGGAGAGACAAATTTGGATAAAGAAGAGGATGAGGAGCTAAAATTCTACTCCAAAAGAATAGAAACTTATGAAAAGTTGTTGAAGAACAAAAAGAATCAACAAAAAGAGATGGAGAGATTGAAGATGAAAAAGAAGAAAAAGAAAACAAGATGTTATAGTTTTTCTTCTTCAAGTGATAATGGTGATCCATTGGCAAATGTATGTCTTTCGGCATACTAGGTACTCCTTAAATCCCTTTCTTTAAATCTCATGCAATTTGTATTTCTTACTTGATTATTGTTATTTGCATGATATTTTGAATATGTTGATTTAAATATGTGCGTTGGTTTGAAACAAATAGGGTGAGATACTATTTTTTTGCTATATGCACAAATTGTTTTTAAAAGGGGAAGTGAAAATGTTTAACATTGGTTTATCTTTTTGATGATTACAAAAAGGGGGAGAAACAATGTTGAATATAATTATATGATTATTTGAAAGGGGTAGAAAATTTTTGGCCATTCATTTTCATGATGCTAACCAATTGACAATGATGAAATCCTTGATCAATATTGTTGTCTTTGATGTAGAGCTTTAATTCTTCAAAGTTTTGTCGTCATAAAAAAGGGGGAGATTGTTGGATCATGAGTGATCAACAATAAGTTTCTTATGTGTTTTGATGATGAATAAAATGTTTTGATAAAGAGCAAAATGTTTGACTTGAAGAAAAACACGTTGGAAAGCTTAGAGTTGCGGAACAAGGCTACAGAGGCACCTCACGTACGCAAGGTGTATCTAACGTGCGTAAGTCAGAACTAACGTCTGTAAGATTGTGGTTGACGTATGTAAATCAAACTCAGGTAAGCTGGAAACAAACTCAGGTCACGTACGTGAGACTAGTGTGACGTATGTGAGAATGGCACAGACAGTACATACATCATTAAATGCACTCCAATGGCTATATTCTCTTCACCAACGGTCATATGACATAGGAATGCTATAAATGCATTAAGAGAATGCCAAAAACGTGTTGAACAACTTCAGAATTGATTGTGCCAAATTTCCTATCAATTCCAACCAAGAAAAACATCAATTCAAGCTAGAGATCAAAGTTCAACCATCAAGCTCATACATTCAACTCTAGCATAGAGCTTAATCTTTTGTAAACACTTTGTATACATTTTGAGAGTGTGAGAAAGGTTTGTTGTAAGCCTATAAAAAATAATATTGTAGAGGTTTATTGTGAACTTAAAGAAAACAACATTGTGAGGGCCTTCGAGGTGTTGAGCTGTGAATCAACCTCGTTATATTGGATTTATTGGGTTGAGCTGTAATCAATCACCATTATAGAGGAAATCTTAAGTGATGAGACTTAAGTAGTAGACGTAGACATCGAGTTGGCCGAACCACTCTAAAATCTTGGTGTTAATTTTGCTCTTTCATTTCAAGTCGATTTCACTATCCAAAGCAAAGACTGAAAATTCTCCAACAGATATTGCCACTCACAATTGGTAGATTCATCATGACTTCGCATGGATCAGTCAATATCCCATTAATATTCGTCAAATATTCGCATAACTCGTTTCTTCTATTGATTGTTACACAAAGCAGAAATGCGCCGAAGTCCAGTTCTCTACCCTTGACAGCCTTCTAGAACCTCCAGCTTGATTCATTATCTATGGTTGTTGGAACGTATCCCTGTTTGATTTGGTATTGCAGTCAAATTGTCGAAGTCGATGCATCGACCTTCAGTTCGTCAAGTGTCATCTCAACCATTTGATCGTAACTGCAATTTGTTGGTATCATCAAACCACACACTCCATATTCTTCGTAATTGTTGTCTTCTCTTCAATGACCATCGTAGTGAATGATTACTCGTACATCATCCATTTGTTTCTTTGAAAATTGTATAGTAAGTGTGAATGATGAAAGTGCAGTTCTTTCTTCTATTGATTTGAAGTCTGTATTTTCTTAATATGAGTGGTTGAGACGGTTTGGATAAGAGACTGGTGGTGGTTTCACGTTCTGCGACATCTAATATAGGTGACCATTATCCGGTTGTTTAGTTATGACAACTATTTTTTATTCTCCTTAATCGTAGGAGGTTTGAATCTTTTCGTACGTTTTGTTTAGATATGCAAATAAAATGCAATATCATTTATAGTTGAAAGTGGATATTTGTTGTGTCATATGTTGCAATTAGTTTCTAAAAAGGAGTGTATACGTGTTAAATTGCCTCTAGTTCTGATTGTTTAATTGTGACAATTGTTTTTTATTCTCCTTAATTATAGGAGGCTTGAATCTATTCATACGTTTTGTTTAAATATACAAATAAAATTGTAATATCATTTATAGTTGAAAGTAAATAGTTGTGTCATCAGTTGCTATTAGTTTTTAAATGAAGTGTATACATGTTAAATTCCTTCTTTTTATTGAGAAAATTGCGGCCCATATGTCTTTTCAAAATTCTAATCCCCCTCTAGCTTCTGAATTACATACTTGACATATACGTTATGCTTCATATTTTATACGCCAGCAATATTGTTTAATTAGAGCACGTACTCTTTAAAATATACTCTTCATTCCAGTTTGATAGACACTAACTACTTTTTATGAGAATTAAGAAATTATAATTTTAATAACTAAATTCATTTAATTTTATAATCTTTTCTATTTATATTTTTTGACTAATTGTATTAGTAACTAATAAATTAACTAATTTTTTTTATCAAATCTGCAATTTCTTGAAAAAAATAAAAAATAATTATTTACTATTTAATATTCTTCCTCGAATTCATTAACAAAATATTTATTTTTTAATATATTTTTTTAATACACAAATTTTAAAATAAATTAATAAATAAATAAAAATAAAATAATATATTTTTACTCAAATCTAAAAAAATTCTAGTGGATATGCTCTAATATCGTTTGTCGTTTTCCACCTTTCATTTCCACCTCGACAAAGCCATTCTCTTTTCCTGTTTCCACAAATCCCGCTCTTCCCTGCTCTCTCACTCTCTCCTCTTCTCTAATTTCTCTTTTTAGGTTTTCCAATTCACTATTCCTAACGTTTAACTTTGAGTCGGCAGTGAGGGACTCTGAATTTTGAGCATAATGTACATGAAGGAGATGTGTTTAGAGGGATTTATGGTGAGATTTTGTTTTCTCTACTCTCACTTGACGAATCACAATCCAGTTATGTATTATTGATTGAGCGATAAAAGTTATACAATGAGGTCATCAATTGCATGTTTCTTGTTACAGTTCAAAGCTGTTTGTGGTTTTAGCAATATTGAATGATCGTGGTGATTTCACAGGATTACTGTTGACAAGAGAGATTTAGGAGCCTTGTTCCGAGCTACATCAGAGATCCTTCTATTTTCTTGATTGTCTATGGTGTTGCTAGTGAGTTTTATTTGATCTCTTATTCAGTGTTCGTTTCGATTTTCACATGTTACTTCTACTCTGTGTGTGTATATATGTGTATCGAGGAGCAGAAAAGATTGATTATATGAAATTGATGCAGCATTTACATACTTGTTGCTAACTAAAAGGAATAGAGCGAGAAACATTTGTTCTTGTTCTTTGTTCACCGAATGCACATTGATATCCATGCCTGCAAAATTTTCTTGGTCTGTAGGATGGGAAGGTTTGATTATGAACAGCTGATCTCCATGATTTCGCAATTTTGATACGTAACATGAATTGAACTTAAGGAATCACATACTGGTTTAACTAATAAAGAGTATAATAAATAGGTTCGACTTACCAACCTCGATTCCAGCGGAAGCTAGCAGCGGAGCAGGACCAGTTCTATGTTGGTCTTGCGAGCAAACCACGGTTGAAATGTCAACGGGAATGTCCAGCTGTTTCGCAGTTTAGATGCCACATGTGATCTAGACTCGGGACAGGAGGCCGAACCTCCCTCTCTCCAGGTTGAGAGCTCTTTCTATCTCTTTATGTGTTGTCACAGTTGTGAGAATGGAATGATCAAGGCTCCTTTATATAAGCCTTATTTGGGCTCGTGGGCCTTACGGGCCCATTTCATTCCCAACTCAATTAGGCTTACCAATTGGTCTCGGTTCATGGTCTCGATTCATATATTGACCAAATGGGTTTTGTTCTTCTCAATTGGACTTTCCAATTGGTCTCGGCTCACGGTCTTTGTTCACACCTTGACTGACAGAGTTCAATTCACCCGTCATGAGCGGACCGTATTTTTCAACATCTCTCACTCGCACATGACGAAACCATAACTCATCATGGATCATGATAGAACTAATACCAATCATGATTAAGATCTCGTGTCATACAGGCAAATAGACCGCGCGACCAGCATACAATGAGAGCGTAATTGCTATACACCTGTTAGGGTTATATAACAACTCATATCTCAATCCTGTTAGAATGCGTCTCTTGTATAGTAGCTCCTTGTAAGCAATAATAACACAAATTGCTGGAAACATATGCATTCCCCTAGTTC
>CAODLS010079783.1:0-15645 GCA_948243855.1 Flueggea neowawraea | reverse complement strand
CCACCATGGTAGCAAGCATAAGACATGTGACATCAGTTGAGTCACTTAGATGCTTCTCATAAGCATCCTTTTGTGCTCTTGGGGCATTCGATGCTGGTACTGGAGGAAACTTTGTATCAATGACATAACTCTTCCTCTCTTGCTTAAGAACAATTCTTAAGTTTCGAGACCAATCAAGGAAGTTAGTCCCTCTCAATTTATCCTTTTCAAGGATTGATCGCAAAGTAAAGGTTGATGTGTTGTTGTTTGTTGCCATTATATCTACATACAAAAATGCAAAGTTTTAATAAGAGGTCTTTTGAAAAACTCCCACTAAATTTAACATTCCCAAAGTTAAAACAAGTAGCGGGTGCAAGATCTATATTTCACTCAAAGTTATGTTAACTAAGCTAGTCCATAAACTTAGCTATTTAGGTAGAAAATCCTTTCAATTATATCGTATATAACTCTTGTATTTCTAGGGATTTTGACATCTTATGTCCCGGCATATAAATTCCTTTTATTCCCTAGGCCCAAAACCGTTTTGATAGCCATGTTAATTCAAACCATAACCAATTGTAGATAACCGTTATCTACCCATTGCCTCACTAAGGTAATCGGGTGCACCCTGCGGAGGCAGAAACTACAACACCAATGAACAAGCGTTGACAGGTATCGATTATAGGAGGCATTTTCTTGACTTACTATTTTGTAGGGATCATGTTTTTATTGTGGGATAAAACATACAATCAATCATGGCATATATAACATCACATGCATATATAAAGCATAATGTAAACGTGTCATGACAAATTCCAAATCTAAGTTGACCTTTTCACAAGCCAATGTGAAAGATCAGGGTTAACCTAGGGTGTTCTTCGATCTTCATCGCAATGAACGACCTCCATTTTTTTACAAACAATAAATATATATTTCTATACTAATCCTGTTCTAAAAGAAATAGGCACATTCGCTAAAAACGACACGCATGTCGTATTTGAAATAGGCACATAAGGCCAACCTTTACAAAACTTTAAATCCAATCACATGGATTTATTGGGCTATGTCATGCACCATGCATATTGAATCATCATTCAACACAATCATAATCCAATTATGAAAATATTTAATCAAAACTATATTGATTAAGCGTTGGGTGTGTTTAAGCGGTTTTCGCAAGCCAGTTGCGAAGGAGGTTTACAATTCGCATTGCTCATGAAACGAGGTGCTAATTTTAAAACTTCAATATACATTAATCTCATTAATACCTGAATCTCATAATCACATTATGATTCAACTCATTTATAATCACATTATAAAAACCGCATATACAAAAACCTAATCGGCTTTCTAGGTGAATCTTAACATCCTATGTAAGTTCAACATTCATTCGGCCTTTAACATATAAAACCAATTTTATCTTGCTAAATTAAACCCTAAACAAGTTTTATTAATATAGCAACAATAGCATAACAAGGCTGAATATATCATGCATGTCAATTATATCACATATAAAAGAATTATATATGTTGATGGTGCAAGTGGCTCTGATACCACTGTTGGAATTCGGTTAAGTATGAATGCAACAGTTTCTAAGGCATAACCCCAAAATGAGATTGGAAAATCCATTTGACTCATAATGGATCGAACCATATCTAATAGAGTTCGATTTCTCCTTTCAGACACACCATTCCATTAAGGTGTTCCCGGAGGAGTAAGTTGTGAGACAATCCCACACTCTTTAACATGATCATCAAACTCTTGGCTTAAATATTCTCCACCATGATCAGATCGAAGTTCTTTGATATTCTTGCCAAGTTCGTTTTGTACTTCACTTTTGAATTCCTTGAACTTTTCAAAGGATTCAGATTTATGTCTTATAAGATAAACAAATTCATACCTACTGAAATCATCAGTGAAGGTAATGAAGTACAAATAACCTCCTATAGCAGTTGTACTAAAAGGTCTGTATACATCAGTATGTATAAGTCCTAATAGATCACTAGCCTTTTCACCTTTATGTGTAAAAGAACTCTTTGTCATTTTTCCTAATAAGCAAGATTTGCACGTGTCAAATGATTCAAAATCAAATGAGCCAAGCAATCCATCTTTATGGAGTTTTGAGATGCGTTTCTCACTTGCATGGCCCAAACGACAATGCAAGAAGTAGGTTTGGTTTAAGTCATTTGATTTTAATCTTTTATTAATCTTATAGACGTGCTTGTTTTGTTCTAAGTTTAAAACATAAAGACCAAATGATAGAGTAACAATACCATAAAATATCTCCTCATGATAGATGGAAAGATTATTATTCTCAATAATAAAATGAAATCCATCATTGTCTAAACAAGAAACAAAAATAATGTTCTTACACATAGTAGGAACATAATAACAATTCGATAATTGTAAAACAAGTCCATTAGGCAAAGTCAAACTATAAGTTCCTACAGCTAATGCATCAACTCTTGCTCAATTTCCCACTCGTAGGTCCACTTCGCCTTTTATCAACGGTCTACTGTTGCTCAACCCCTGCACGTTAATGCAAATATGAGCTCTACATCCAGTATTAAATACCCATGAGGAATTAGTAGACATATTGATTTCTATAACAAAAATACATGAAGTAGAAGTCTCACTTCTCTTCTTGTTTATCTATTCCAGGTAGAGTTTGTAATTCCTCTTCCAATGTCCATTCTTATGGCAGTGAAAACAAACTACCTCTTTTGGCTTGGTTATCTTGGGCTTGGGTTTCCTTTTTCCCTTCTGTTATCTATCTATTATGGTCCCTGTCTACATCTGCTATATACTCTGTATATGTATACTCTATATTTTGTCTGTTGCATGCTGTTTGCTCTGTTTACAAAGAATTTCATATTTTTTTAAAAGAATACTATTTGTAGAGTGTATACGTAGGTATATATATATATAAATATATTGCATGTGGTATTTTATACTGATTTAAAACTAGATTCTATGATGCACGTATGAGGCGATTTAGATTGTTATTCCTCACTGAGTTTTACTCACTCTTTAACATTTTTGGGTTGATTTTGGAGTCTGCACCATTCCGCGTTGCATCTCAGTGAGGTGTTTGTATATTTTGGTGAGTGTCACCCTTTTGTCCGGGCTCTCCTCCTTTGCTTAGAGCTCCACGCTGATATACTGTGGGTTATTGAGTTTTCACGTTTTGTATTTTGAGATGGGTATTCACATATTATATTTTTACACACTTATGTAATATTTTATTTTAATATTATTTATATGAGTTAAATATTTCTTATAAAATATTTTATAATGTTTTAATAAAATTTGTTAGTAATAAATGAATGGGTAGTTATCTGTAACTCTGAGGCTTGTGCGAGATGGGTCAGGCTCCCATAGACGGTCCACCCCGTACGCCGGTCATGGCCCGACTTTGGGTCATGATAGTCAACTTCATGATTGTGATGAGCTACTAACTTTTTGGTGAAATGATTACACTACTCATGGTTTTGCTCACTTTTAATCATGATCGTGAACGTTGTCTGTGACTACAATTGCATCTCCTTTTGAGGAGATTTTTTCGGCATTTCTTCTCATCACTTAGACTCTTTTTGAAAAAAAAATCATTCCATTTTCATCACATTTCATCAATAATCCATGCATTTTCATTGACCCTACATAAAACAAAAAAAAAGGATAAATTTGTGGACTTTTAAGCACACTCAGGGTCAAAATGCTATCGATTTATACTTGAATAACTATGTAAATTTATCATATATTAGAGATGGATTAGAGATGTGTTCTTACCTCAAGAGATAAAAAGGAGTCAATAAGGGGCAATGAGAGAGAGATTTGGACGAATTTGAAGTGTTGAAGAGTGAAGAAGTGGGTGGAAAACAGAAAGGGGTCGAGTGTTGAATGTTTTAAAGAGGCAAAGATCAAAATGCAGTGTTTTAGGGATTTTTAGGGGGAGAGATGCACATATCTACCTTGAGATGCTCGTTTCATCCCATTGTATGCTAAAACGTGCATTTCAGCAACTAAGACGCACGTCTTAAGGCTGATTTCCACCAAATTGATTTTTTACTACTTTTCCATTTAATCCAATTAAATTATATCACTCCTGTAGCTTAAAAACACACAACCTTACAAAAATAACATCATTAAACATCTTCAAACATCTAATAATCATCCCAAACACTCATGGATTGGATCAAAATTGAAGAGAGCTACAGAAGAGTTGATCAGAAACGAATGAGGTGTTACACATTTGTTCTTATGTCTATCTTCATTCTTTCTCTCTACCACCACCCAAACAAACCAGATCCGTCCTAGTGAGGAGAGTAGATTGAGTAGGATATCGAGATCAAACACAAGAGAGTAAGAGACAAGAGTGAGATTGAGCAATGAGGAGATAAGAGTGAGGGGAAGAGCGAAAAGACAACAAGAACAGAGAGAAGAGATGAGGACGGACGAGAGAATGGAGGTTGAAGGCAGCGGAAGTGAAGACAAAGCCGATATGAGAGAGGTTAGGGGAAAGAAAGAGAGAGAGACTGACAGTGGATGACAATAAAGAGAGGCGAAGAAAGAGAAAATAGAAAGAGAAGGAGAGAAACAATAAAGGAGAGAGAGAAATGGGGAAGGGACAAAAATGGGTACTGATTTTGCTTGTCATGGTTGTGACACCCCTTTTCTTCATGAAACCTTCATTTTCTTCATATTTCATGGGTTTGTTTGGGGTCTTTCCATTTTGAATCATTTTCCACCTTTTTTAACTCATTTTCTTCACATTTCTCTCTTCTTACAAATATCACAAACATCATATTAAATTAATTATAAAATCATAATTTGTAGGACGAAAACATATGAATTCTTGCTTGATTTAACATGTAAATATAAGATACATCAATGTTAAAACTCGAGTTAGAGCATTTTAATCCGTAGCCTTTGGATATTCTTCTTACTGAAGTGGGATAATGTGTTACTCGAGTTAGGGGATCACTGGACAATAAGAGTTACACCTTTATGGAACTCGAGTTAAATTTCCATGTCTGATTGTTTGATTTTTTTGGACATTTTGATTCTTCTGGGTAGCTTATTCACTCAAGTTATGGGTTATTGTTACTCGATTTAGGCTTGAATGACCATACCTAAATGCTTAAGTATCAAATCCAATTTTGTTCATCATCAAAATATAAAGGGATTCAAATGTTAACCGCCATTGGTTCAACAACGTATACAATTTCAACAACATCACCGTGAAAAGGCATGAGCCTCTGATGAAGGGTCGAGGGAATTCATAGCTTTCTATGGAGCCAAACTCGGCCAATCAACGCACGAAAGGAAGGGCATTATATGTCCGTGACATCAAAACTGCATTTCCTTCCTTTGTTCCTATTTTCATAAGAACGACCAAGACTCCAAGTATTCGGGTTGCACTTCTCTCAAAGCTAAGGACATTCGAGTCCGCGAGTACCAGATATTTCTCGACCTTGTTTGTAACAGGTAACATATTAAGAGGAAGAAGGTTAACCACAGCTCTTCCATCTGTGAGGATCTGGCTAACCTAGATCCCATTAATGTTGGCTTTGATATACAAGCCTTTAAAGTAGATCTCTTTAGAAATATCGGGCTTCTTACAAAGAATGTATTTATTTGAAGTTTGTTTTGGTGGAGCATCGAACTTTTGTACTACTGCCACCTTGGCCACTACTGCAGAAATGTCCTCTACATCTTATGGCCTTGAAGCCCTCTAATCTGGTCCAGCTCGATAATTGGTTGGAAGAGTGAGGACCATGTTGCACTCGATGTCCCTTCCTTTCTCGATTGAGGGGAATTCATCCTGGAGGATCTCAAAATCCTCGTCATGCATTATGAAGTCAGTGTCATGATCTAATTAGGTTGTGGTCTTCTCTTTCTCTCTAAATCGATGAGTACTTAGTCTGGGCTTGATCGGGGTCACTATCGCTGCCTTCACATCTTTTTCGGCTTTGGCCTGCTGCTTCTTCTTCAGTTTGGCCAAGCATTTATACCATTGACGCTTCTGTGTTCTGCCCATCTTGTGAGGCCCCAATGATGAGCCTTACCCTGTTTGCTCGAGCTTCACCTCGTTTTATACTCCTTTTTGGGGGGTTTTTTGGTTTCCAAAACATTGACTTTTTCTACAGGTTTACACTCAAGGAGGACTGTGACATGGCCTCGCCCTTGAATCCTCAAGATGAGGTTGGAAGGGACCAAAATCATATAGAGTTGCCTTTGTTGTTTCTTCTGAATTGGTTTTGAGGATCCCTTCGGATGTAGAGAAGCCTTGTTGGGTCTTGTGGTAGGATTTCTGGCTGAGGAGAATATCTCTCCTTGTAGGATGACTAGTTGAGTAGCCATCATTTCCTTAAGCTTCCCGGTGCATTATCGGCAGAAGCAGGCTGCTTGAAAAACATTCCAAGCGCTTGATTGAATCTGGGCTAGCCGAGTAGCTTCTTCTTTTGCTTATCAAACCAGAATTCAAAGTTTTTGTGGGGAATTGATCCTCGACGGATGGGTTTTGCTGGAATTCCTTCGGTGCATAGCTTGGTCCGCCCAGGCATCCTAGATGCAAAGCCACCTCCTCCTCATTTGAGAGGTCGTACTAGCTGTAATCCACATGGGTTCTAAGGAAATGCAAAAACTCATTGCATTTATAAGTAGTCTACAACGTGATCATATGCCAGCGACTATAGTGGTCTAGCTTAGTGTCATCGAAGTATGAGAAGTCAATGACTCCCATCTGGACCAGCCTGTTGAACACAGTGACATCCATTCAGGTGGCCTCAGTCACTTTTGGTGTATCCTACAAACAAAGAGATAACTCGATTGGTGCACACTTAACATCATGAGGAATAAGGGTTACCATCTATTCCTATAGCCTCCTTGGACTTCACCAAGTCTTGCACTATATTACGAAAAACCACACAATTATTTTGATCGGATTCTCGCAAGTGCACGAGAGTCGATGTAGTAATAAAACCCTTAGAGTATTCCTTGGATTTCGAATCCATAGAGAACATGTATTAGCTAATGATAAAAAAGCTAAGTTATAAAAACCAAAATTTTGAGTTATAAAGGGTATGATTTTGAAAACACCTAAAATGAAATAAGGCATTTGGATCATAGAGGTGCAAGCAAGTACTTGTTTTTACCATATCAAAGAAATGGGTATTTGAGATTGAGTGTTCTCTCCACATAACTCACCTACGACCACTTTCGAGGTCACTCAAATCGTACCTACACTTTCTAGGTGGGTCCTTTCAGTCATACCTAGCCAAACTAGGCCTATTAAATCTTTTGAAGAATTTCATCGAACACCTTGTAGGCACTAATTATCCCTACTCTAGCACACAATAGGTTTTATGCTTGTAAACCTAACCTAAGCTTCATATCTCGATTCTTCACTTGGGCTTGTCACAAACGAAATTGTGGTAGCCAAACATAACATCATTCCATTCATAACAAATAAAAAAAAATCAAATCCAAGGCAATATTTAAATACGGAACATAATGCACACCCAAGAAAAACTTTATATATATAAAATAAAGCACAAAAATCAATACCTATTCATAAATATATAAATATCCACCAAATCTTACAACTCAAAATCCAAGCACAATATCTACACTATCATTGTTCAAAGAAAATAAAAATAAAAACATAGATAAAGAAGAAAAACAACATCACCAAACATAAAATGAGAAATTGAAAGCAAAAGATGAGGCGGATTCCTCTCCAAGACTATATGTCTCTTCAAGGAACCATTTTTCTTCCGCTTAGGCCCTCTTCTCTCCTCTTCCGTGATCAAAACGTGTTTCATGATGTGTAGATGAAAAAAATGCTCATAATGGTGTGAAATAGGTGTATTTATACCCCTCTTAGTCCCCTCCAAACCTTAGGACAACTGTCCAAAAGATGCCACCTTTTTGGGCCTTAGTCCCCACTTGTTTTGTCCTTTTTTGCAACCCTTTTTGCTTGCCTCTATAGGTGCCACGGTCATGAAACTGGAAGGCCATGACCGTGGCCACATTCTGGTTTCATGTCCAATTTTAAACATTATCACCATGGTCGTGGTGAGTGGCCACACCCACGACTCTATTCATTGATGATTTTCGCTCTATTTTGGCAATTTTTGGAGCCGCGGCCGTGGCCCTTTATGGCATGATTATGGGCCACTTATGGAACCTTGAGAGAATTTTTTTTTCAATGCCACAGTCCTGGCCATGAATGTGGCTTACCATTGGAACCATGACATTGAGCCATGGTGCCTAAAGTGGCCGCGAGATAGTGATCCTTGTAAATTTTCGTCTAGTTTTTGTTGCATTTTGTTCCTTTGACCTTGCCACTTTAGAAACACATTTTCCATGCATATTTCATATTTTTTAATCCATTTTAATGCACTATTTATCACCCTACACATTATACAAAAAATGTGTAAATTTGATAGAAAATGCATAGACAAAGACTGATGATGCTTGGAATTCTTGCTAGAATACTATACAAATTTAGCATACATCATATTCATCGAGTGACTCGAAGAAATATGCCACTTACAAAATTTCTTCCCACACAATTCCTTAGGTGTAGGAATTTTATGAATCCCTTTGATCTTGATTCTCTTATTTTTTAAGATCCAATTGAAGATTACATCCGCCTTGTCCATAACAAAGGAATACTTCATATTCTCCTTTGATTTGAGGCCGATTGGGGCTTGTACATTTTTTGCGCTAGCGGCCCGCACACCAAGGGACTACCTTTGACATACTCAGTTACATCCACTTCTACGAAGGAAGGTTCTTGATGCTCAGGTGATTCAACTGAAGCCACCTCCTGATAGTATGTCTCAAACATGGTGTTTTTCTTAATATTTTCTTCTTTAAGGATGGCTTTAAAGCGAGAAGCCCTCTCAATTAGCTCGTACAAGTTGTGGAACACCATCTCCTTGAACTTCTTTTTGAGCTAGAAGTCCAGACCATCTTGCGCAAATCGTATAAATCCGCTCTCGGGCAGGTTCACCTAACACATAGTCCTTGCTTGCCTGAACCGAGTAAGGAATTCTTCAGTCTATTCTCTAGGATTTTGCCTTAAATGAGCTAAGTCGACCATTGTAGTTTTGGGATCTCCTCGGGAAAATTGTTCTTGAAACACGTTCTGCATATCCCACCAAGTAAAAGTATAATTTGGCATCAAGTTGATATACCGATTGAAGGCAGTTCCAACCTAGAAACTTAGGAACAGTCACATCTTAAAAAATTCATCACCTGACACCTTGCCACACTAGTAAGTAAACTGGGCTATATGCTCGAGTGTAGACATTTTCCCATCCTTAGAAAACAGAGTGAATTCAGAGACCTTGTATCCTCGAGGAAATGTGTAATCCTAATCTATGTAATCAAAGTATGATTTTCTATAAATTGGTCGGTTGATGCGCTGCAACTAAGGTCCATACATCCGCTCGATCATGTTAGCCAACATGTGACACCCAAACTCTAATATATATAAATATATATATATATATATATATATATATATATATATTCATACATGTGTTAAATTATGCATCTTCGTTATTTAGAGATTGTTTATAAATTTAGGATTAAATATATTATGAGAATAATAATTTAGGAAGTATTATTAAGGAAATAAATAAGAGATTAGTTGGAAAATATTCCTTTTGTAGAATCGTGTAGTCACAACCAATATCGATTAAAACTATAGTATTGAATTTAGGATTAGAGTTGGAGTCTTACCCTTAATGTGTGTCAAATAGGATTGAAAATATTAAAGTTTGAATTAAAATGGGTGAATCATTTATAAGAGAGGGATCAAAAGGAATGAAAACAAAGAAATAGGGTGAAATTGAAAATTGTTGTATAAGTGTCAAAGTATCCACATGCACAAAGTCTTCCCCAAGGTCTTCCACTCATCATTACACCTGCACACACACAGAAAATTTGGTAAGACACACACAAATACACCCCTGCACACACAAAGAAAATTTTTTCAAGATTAATTATTGTTAGTATAAGTACAGAACAAATATCAACTAACATAACTTTTCTTTGACATATATACAAAGATCAGCTCGTGTAGCACTCTTTCTTCTCAAAACTTAGCAGAAAAACCAAGCTTGACATCCCAAAACTTTGTCTAGAAGAACCACCACACAATCAATCATCAATTTCTCTCAAGAAAGGCTTGAACAAAGCAAGGTACACCTGAATTCGTAATAACTCCTGATATCAGTCTGCTTTCTTCCAATTTTTGAAATTGTTAGAGATGGAATTTGAGAAATCTCAAGGAATGAAACTTGTATATTTATTGTCTTCTATATACCTGTAAAACAGTTTGAGCAAATTGTTTGTCATTTGATAATTATGGTTAAAATAGTGTGAACTGCCCTGTTTGCAGATTCAATAGGAATAGTTTGCTTGTATACCGATTTTGGAAACCTTAGGGACTTCATTTGGAAATGTCTAAAACATAAAAGTTATATAGATCCGGAGGACCCAAATACTAGCAGATTGGGAAACTAGAAGTCCTCAATATTTGACACGTATATCGGAGGCATAGTTGAGTAGAAACTGGAGGTAGCTCCACTTGTTTGCTACGTTTTTAAATGTTCCAAACATGATAATTTTATCATGATATGTGCATACATAATGTTCCTATACAATACGTGTAAATATTGGAATTACTTGATAAAACATAAATGTGACATATGTATGTGCTTTGAATTATTTGTGAACTTGTTGTGAGTAAATGATACAAGATGTTGCCTAATATTATCGGCTATGGCTTATCATATAATATGAATAATTTATATGATGGGATCTATCGTTATCGAACATATGCTAAAACAAAATGATTTATCGTTATCATTATCGTGAATATGCATAGATTGACTGAAAATTGTATTGGTGACATGAAATCTGCACTCTAGACTTAAAAGGCGGACTTGGGCAACATTTTTGAGTTCTACTTCGTTACCGTTTATGAGACTTTATGTCTCCATCATTATCGGACATATATTGAGACTTATGTCTCCATCGTACATCGTTTGCCAGCTGGCCATCGTATCGTTTTTTAGACTATATGTCTCAATTGGTTATCGTATTATATCAGACCCGAGTTGAGACTTATCATGTTATGGCCAAGATCCAAAATAAAATTGGAATTGCATTCACTTGCATTGTTGCATATTGTATGATTAATATATGTAGTTGGATGTCTATGCTATATGTTATGGATTTACTAATGATAGTTTATCTCATTGAGTAGCAGCTCATATAAAGCGCTAATATTTTTCTAGGTTTTTAGCATATACACTTTTGGAAGTTGATCAAGCGTGAGGCTGATTGACTTATATATATGGAGAACACGTCATCTGACTGGGTTTCACACTCTCTGTCGCCTGCATCATGATATCATTGTACATATAGTGTTGGGAGGAAACGATGAGTGTTATCCACATTATTGTTAAATATGTTTACATGTTTTGTAAAAAAAATTATATATATATATTTGGATATGAATGATTGATATGAATACATCTTTTTATAAATATAATTTCATATTATAGAAAGGTGTATCTTTTTATCTTTTAGAATTTGCTTGAAATCCTGCCTGCGCTATTGTCAGGGCGACTCCAAAGCGCGTAAAGACTCGGATATCTCTGCGTTTATGGCATCTACTTGCATTCGTAGAGCCTCAAATTCTGGGTTTCTGCCCATTTCTCCAAGTCAGCCATCTTTGTATCAAAATGTGCCTAAAATCTCTTCTCCCTTAAAGATTTCGATCCTAATTCGGGCACTGGAAGTCGAGACTATGTTGGAGAATTTGCTTGCCCATTTGATGAAGTTACCTCCTGCCCTTGGTTTCTTTCGGGCTAGAGCTGGAGATTTACACTTCGAGTTACTTGTTTCGCCATTCTTCACGAACAGTCTCCCACTATGGTCAACAAAAATATGTTGGGAGATTTTCGTCAGGAATGTGTTCGAGATTGTAATGCTAATTCTCGGGCTTTGAAAAGTTAAACTAATGAGATTGTGTAAAGAAATAAAGGGGTTTGGTGATACCTAGCAGCCTAGGACTTTAAACACGATCAAAGTAAGATAAACTCGAGTAAAAGATTGAAAATGGAAAGAGTAAGTAAAGCTACAGTAACCGAGGACCACTACTACTACTTGCATTTAGTTAAAAGAAATGAAAGCGTAAAACGTAAAGGCAATAATAAGAAAATGAAATGCTCAAGAATTGAAATGCATTAATTGAAACATGTCCTAAATGCTTACTTGTTCAGGAAGGGAATTGTTGAAATCCGCCATGCTTCCTAGCAAACAAGTGAACACTTGAAACATAAATTCAAGGAAGTAAAAACAAAGAATTGGAAACTAAGTAGAACTAAGAAATAAATTGCAAGAGTTTGCTCTATGATGTGTGTTCTATTGTGCCTCCTCACATATTTATGCTGAAGAATACCAATGGTTATCCCTAACTTCTCATCCCACGTTCTATGTCAGACTTCTGTTCCCATGTCCTTGTAACTTCCTACCTTCTTATAACTTCCAAATCTGTGTACCTTCCTCCATTGTGGATGCATCATTTTCTATAATGGCCGTGTCCTTCGAACAAGACGTTTTCGTCACTGGTCATTTATTCTTGAACCTTTGTTTCCTTCCGACCTCGATTATGTTTATATACGTACTCTCAGACTCGGGTCAGTTTATCCAAGCAGTGATGGGCATCCAGTTCGAGTTTTCTTGCCCAAGGTTGAATGAACTAATTCCTTGGAGCCCTTTGGAAACGTCACTCCATCAACTTGCACGAACCTTGCATTTATTATCTGAAGTGAGTAACTTTTTTTAATGACGCTTTTAAAAAACATAGTTAGGCGTTGAAGTAGTCACGTATAATGCTTTTATTTTGAAAAGCACCATTCCACCTTAAACGACACTTTAACAAAAGCACTATGAGTTGTGTTGCCACTTTTTTAAAAGCAAATTCAACAAAGATGTGGATTAAAAAAAAGAGGCTATTGATTGCCGAGTTCATCCCTGAAAATGTCGGAAGTTGGCCAATGGCCAAATTATTTATTTTATTTTTAAAATCGATTTATTATAAAATATGTTCATTTAATAACTAAGAATACTAATGATATTTTTAATCTTAAGTTATAAATATTTTGTGGTATTTATACATAAAATTTTATATAAATATTATGAATTTATTATATAAAGCAAAAAATATATAAAAAATTATTTTTATGGGCAATTTTTAGATTCACGTGGCCCAAGTTGGTAATTTACGGATTCATGCAGATTATTTTCAATATTTTGGCAGAAATTTCAAAATTATAAGTGTATACCGACAATTTTATAAATTACATATTTACGAAATTGTTCAAAACTTGTTTAAAATCTGTTTATTTTTCAAATTTGTTGAACACTTGTTTAAAACTTGTTTATATGTTATTTCTTGTTTTAAAACTTGAATGTTGTTTATACATTGTTGATATATTGTGTAGAATCTGTTCATTTTATAGAATTGTTTAAAATTTATTTATATGTTGTTTCTTGTTTTAAAACTAGAGCGTTGTTTAAACTTGAGTGTTGTTTATATATTGTTGATATCTTATTTTACATATTGTTTATATGTTAAAAAACATATAAACAAGATATCAACAACATATAAACAACATATAAATTACAGATTTGTTTGTATATTGTTTTCAACATATAAACAACATATAAATAAGATACCAACTATATATAAACAACATTCAAATAATATATAAAGAAAAAAAAATATATCCACAAGGCACCTTGAATTTGAAAATACAAAAAAACACATCAACAACAAGTCAACATTATACCAAAAAACATATAAACAAGACTCCGTGAATTTGGAAATATATATCTGTAAATCTAAAAAGTCATGTGCGTACGGATGAAATATTGCAACGTGTATCTGTAATAAGCATAAGATGTCCATACATAATAAATATTGCAAAATTTTGTTCATAAACTGCGCAATTATCCTTTTTTTATTACTCTGGTCAAATCGGGCTGAATCAATTTAGTGCTAAATCCTTAGTTCAGGCCTCAAAAGTTTTGGTCGGCCTTGAATTGGCTCACAAAACGTCTGACAATGCCCACCTCTTCTAAAGAGGTAAAAGTTAAGGTTTCTTTTGATTTATACTCATAAATCAATACTCAAGTGGTAAGGCACTAGTTTAACTAAGTAGTTACATAGTTTACATCAAGCTAGAATATCCTCAAACTGGAAAATTTAGTATCATTTTTATCGCCTATTATAACTAACAAAGTAGAAATAAAATTGAATTCCCTAGTTAATTATATACGTCATGATTTTCATGAAAAATGCATCATAAGAAAAGGAAGAACCCCGACACAAAATCAATCCCAACATTTTTAGGGTTAAATAATTTTCAATCCCTTAGGTTTGGATGAATATATTACGCGGTCCTTGAAGTTTTAAAAGGCTCCTTCCTATCGCCGGGGTTTTTCTCCGTTCATCCAATGTGACAGAAAACATTACATGTCATATATGCCCCTCAAACATCGTTGTTTACTCTCCAACTCACCTCTCTCTTTCCACACACACAACACTCTTCTCTCTCTCTCTCTCTCTCTCTCTCATCTCACTCCTTCTCTCACTCGTTTGCATCTTCCTCTCTTCTCACAAAAAGTTGTTACTACATAGCTTGGGATTCACAATTCTCCCATTTTCATCTATTAAATAATATTTAAATATTTGAAAAGCCTGTTTTAAAGTGTCAAGTTTCAAATATTTAGTTTCAAAATCTTATCATAGGTCATTAAATGGTAAAATGAATAAAAATTCGCAATTTGAGGGGCTGTGCCGCATCATCTCCTTGACAATTTCACTCCCTCTCTCAACTTCGCCACTACCTCTAATCCACTCCATAGAGACTTTAACAAAAGAAGATGAAAAATAATTTGAAGAATTGAGTATGATGATGGAGGTGGCGGCTTCAAGTGTTTGCAGTCGGTTTTTTGTAGTCTCATCCCTTCTCTTTTGTCTTGAGGCTTAGATTTTTCATACGAAAATATTTTTAAAGACGCAATTCTCACATTTTTCAATTTCTAGAAGAAGCCACTAGTGACGAAAACGCCACTGATCTGGTTTCATTTTCTCTAGGTTTTAATTTGTAAATTGATTGGCTTTTGCTCTTCTGGGCTCTTCTTGGAACAAAGCGCATCACCTGGAATAAAACCCAACTGATCTGGTTTTTTTTTTCTGGGTTTCATTTTAGTTAATCGATAATTTCATTTTGTTTTTCATTTTCGGGTTTGTTGGTTTGAGTTCATTTTCGTCAAATTGCAACAGTTCTTCGTCACTGCCTTTCGAAGATGAAGAGGGAGTTTGAGATTTTGTTTCAAGAAGATGAAGAGAGAGTTTGAGATTTTGTTTCCAGCAGATGAAGAGGGAGAGATTGAAACTATGGGTTTTGCTCTTTGGTCAGAGATGGTTTTGAGAAATGTGGGTCGGAGATTGAGCTCTGGGTTCTTTTGTTCTTGTGCCTTTGTCGAGAAAGGAATGGAGATTTGAATCTGGCTTGAGGAATTGAGATTCAAATATGTCTTCGTCGAGAAAGAAGGGTTTTGTTGTTTTCT
>CAODLS010079750.1:0-14763 GCA_948243855.1 Flueggea neowawraea | reverse complement strand
CAATATCAACATTTATACGATTCTTTCCCTCAATCAAAGCAAGATATGACTATGGATTTTTGATATTCATCTTGACATTTGCTTTGATATCGGTATCGGGTTTTAGAGACGATGAAATATTGGAAATGGCACACAAGAGGCTATCAACAATAATAATAGGAGGCTCTGCTTGCATGATCATTTCCATAGTGATTTACCCTGTGTGGGCCGGTGAAGATCTTCACAATTTGATTGCTAATAACATGGAGAAACTTGGCAACTTCTTAGAAGGTACTACTCCAACAAAGATATAGATAATGCATTACTGCATTACTAATTCATGTTTTTGTTTGTAGCTAGTAGTGGAGGGATTCTAACTTTCCAATTTGGTTATATGCACTACTAAATAAAAGATATTATATGTAAACATTTTTAGAGAAGAATATTTAATAAATTATAGCTAAATTGAGCACTTATGATAATCGAAAGTGAAATTATTTTATATAAGTTTTAAATTTTATAAATATATCAATGAATATATTCTTAAATTTTTATTCTTGTAATTAGTAATTTTATTATTTCTAGCATCAAAAAAATTAAAAGATTGATGTTCAGTAAATTTTAATTACAAAAAACTGCGCTTTTTATTAATGCAATCACCTAATATATCAAGACACCGTTTTGGGATTTACTGATTTGAATTCGAACTAAATAGAACTATTACGAACGATAAAGTTATATATATTTGAGTAAATCGTAGACTTTTATATATTCATTTTCATTAATTAATTATAACTTATTAATCAAGTGATGAAATTTTTGCAGGGTTTGGAGATGAGTACTTCAAAACAACAGAGGATGAAGAGGGTAAAGAAGAGAAAAAGACTTCACAATGCTACAAAAGTGTTCTTAATTCAAAAAGTAGTGAAGAGTCCTTGGTGGGTATATTCTCTCTCAATTATCTCTGACCGTTCTCTGACTTCATTCATTCATGAACAAGATCATAAAAATAATTCTTCTGATAATTAATTAACACTAAAGTATTGTATCTCATGATTGTCAGGCTAATTTTGTAAGGTGGGAGCCAGGTCATGGTCGGTTCCAATTTTGCCATCCATGGAAACAGTATCTTCAGCTTGGAACTTTAATTCATCAATGTGCTTACCGAATTGAATCACTAAATGGTTTATTAAATGCTGACATTAAGGTATATTTAACTTTATTTTATAAGCTTATTTTTATCAATCTTTAACCTCAAAATGTTAGTTCAGTGATTAATATTTTAACCTCAAAGAGTGAAGTTTTATATAAATTAAAAAATTGATATTCAAATATTATCACTTGTCGAAAAAATATTCAAATATTAACTGTTAATATTCTGTTAAATACTATTTAATTAAAACTATTCTGAACATAGCCATGCAATTCTTTTTTTGAAATAAATTTAATTTTTTTAGATAAACGACGAAAAAAGAAACAATCAAACGAGAATAGAACGTGTCTAATAATTTTGTGACAAATTATTGTCGCAGGCGTGGCCAGAAGTTAGAGGCAAAATCCAGGAAGTATGCACAAAAATGAGCTTAGAATCAGGAAGAGCATTAAAAGAATTATCAATGGCAGTGAAAAAAATGGTTCAACCATCATCAGCTGATACCCACATAGAGAATGCAAAATCTGCAGCAAAAAACTTAAATTCATTACTGAAATCAGCACCATGGGAAGACATTGAACTGCTTCAAGTGATACCAATGGTCACAGTGGCTTCACTCCTAATTGATGTCGTCAATTGCACCGAACAAATTTCTCAATCTACGTATGAACTTGCTTCCAAGGCACAGTTCAAGATCAATGTCGAAGCTACCATGTCGTCGGAAAAAAAATTGAGGCCGGGACATGAGGAGACTGATGATTCAGGTTATGTTGTTAATATTAATGAGATATCATCAACTTCGGTTGATATTCAGGGAAGAATGTGAAATCTTCAGCTGCAGACTAGTACTGTACATAATGAATTGTGAATATAATTAAATTAAGGAATGATATAGAGTTAGTTCTGAAAAAGATTTTTGAGTTGTTAATATAAATATATTATGAGAGTTTGTAATTATTGTAATGCTGACTATATATATGTACTGAAGGATCTTAATTAACTAACAGGATCTCCCTGATCAATGTAAGTTCCTTTATATCATATTTCATTTTTTTTCTTTCTAAATGATGTTTTTCTTGATCACATTTTTTGATGAAATATTCATAAAGCATATTACTATACTGTTTTGCAGCTCTAAAAGAATGAGTCAGTTACTTTACTGTGTAATCTATCAATTTGTTATTTATTCTACAATTTAATATTAAATCACCCTTTAACAAAAAAAGTCGGAAATTATTATACTATTCTTGACAAAAAAAAACCTCGGGTTTAGGTAAAAACAAGCTACCAATTTTTTGGAATGTCTGGAGAATTTAAAGAAAATAAAAAACTTGTGTTTCGTGTTAATGGAATTAGACCACTGTGGATAATGTGAAATGAACTTATTTTATTTCTTATTGAAAGTTAAACTTTGGTATTTAATTTTTTGAATGAAATGCATGAGATTTAAGAATCAGTGACCGCAACAGGAACATCCCAACTTAGTTAACATCTCCTCTGCGACTTCTTCATGCTCAAGAGCTCAAATATTATTAAGAATATAAAAAGAGTGCAAACAAATTATTGTTACAACCCAGGATTGGGCAAGAATAGACATCTAATCTAAGCAACTATGTGTCACGACCCATTTCCGGGACAATGACCGGCGTACGAGGTGAACCGTCTATAAGAGCTCAGTTCATCCCACACAAACCTCAGAGAACATAATATTTACCCAATAATCATATTTAGAGAAATATGAAAAACAAATAAAGGTTAATCTTTATGTATTAAAAACAAAACATATGTAATATAAATTGCGGAAATAATTTCAAACTAAAATATTTTAAATGTCTGAAACAATAATAGAAAAAAAAAACAAATCCCACAGGAACACAGTGTGGAGCATCTAACAAATTATACAAACGGGACCCGAACAAAAGGGCACTAACTGAAACTACTAAAATGCCTTACCAGATACTGAATGCTGAAAAATCTCAATCAACCAAAATCACCTGCAAATAAGAATACAGGAGAAAACACAAGAAGAAAGGGATAAGATCCCTTAGTGAGGAAACGACATTTCAGAGCGGCTTTAGGCCTCACAAAAATCATTTGAAAACGTTTAAAAATATTGCACGCAGATATAAGTATATATACGTATACATGCTAGATACCAAATAGTAGTTTCAAAATTCATTTCGAAATTCTTCACAACCACAGCAATAGCAGGGATAAAGATGTAAAAAAATATTTATTTGAAGACGTAATTAAAAAAAAACGTGTCTAAGCACATCTGCGAGCATTGCAATTCCCGTGCTCCAACTAGATATACCTTGTCAGAGTGCATAACAATATAATACGGGGAACTAAACAATATCACAAACTCCTCAAAATTTGTATCAAACAAACCGACATGGGACCACTGTCAAAATCACACGTGGACTCTGCCACTAGATCATATGTGGACTCTGCCACTAAACATATACGTGGACCTCTGCCATGGAAACATATAGTCACGCGTGTTAGCTAGACACACGGGTTACCACCTACTCTGGTAACTGAGTGTTACCACCTACCCTGGTAACTGAGTTTTCACATTGGTATACCAAAGGTTACGTTTACCCCGTAACAAAGGTGCCCCATATCGTAACATTTTATCAAAAACATATACAGATATTTATTTAAAAATATCCAAACAGACAACCTGTCAAACATACATATTGTTTACCAAATATGACAAACATTCAACCGAAACATTTATCAGTGAAAATGTCTCAAAATACTGGAAAGGTATTTATTCTGAAAATACATTTAATTTCAAAAACCAATACACATTCATAAAATATTCTTAAATTCCAACAAAACATTTTCCACAAAGCATATCGAAAATTCAGACAAAAGATTTATTTCCAAAATTCGCAATAAATATTAAACCATAATATTTATTTTCAAATACCATTGAAATTTCCAGAGGAAAAATCCAGTTGCACAACAAATGTTTCATACAGGCAGCTTTTAGAAATTTCCCGATCCTTTAGTAATTCCTAATTACATGCAAAAGTTCTGACACAACACAAACAATATAGCTTTGGAGACATAACCTATGTGTCTGAAGCTACCATTTCACTCACCTGGAAATCCAAGCTAAATGGCCCCTTCAAGCACCACTGGTGGCTAGTCAACATCGCTGACTGGAACACAAAGCTGAAACAATTATTAAAACAGAATAAAAAACATGATGCTGATACTATGGTTGTACAAAAATACGTGCACATGCATATGCAAACTTAAATGTTCAAACGACGGCTGAAAAACCATTTCGGTCGAAGATCTAACACTCTCGTCCCAAAAATCAAAATATTTGTAAAATTACGATTTGGTCACCGACCTTCATAAAATTACACTTTAGTCCCTAAGACCAAAGAAAAGAGGAGAGAGAGAGAGGTTACCTCGGGAGGCTCGTCCGACCGACGAGGAAGAGAGAGAGATGGGAGAGAGAGACCGAGATGAGAGAGAGTGTTGAGAGAGAGAGCTTCGGTGTTGTGAGGAAGAAGGAAAGAAAACACGCAGAAGAGAAGAAAATTTGGTTGTTGGGTTTTAAAATCTCCACCAAACGACATGTCGTTTGCTACCAAAGGATTCAACCCCAGACAAGTCGAACGACTTGTCGTTCGCGGCCAGAATCACGGGCACGAACTACCGCGTTCACGCGTGAACGACAACCCCCTACTCCAGCGAACGACGCGTCGTTTTCTTATCACCCGAACGACCTCGCATACAACACACCAGACGACAGGCCGTTTGGACCAAACGCTGAACGACCGGTAGTCCACTCTCTTATTTCCAGATTTTTGATTTCATTTTTAAACCATTTTTCACTTAACAAATCCTTTCCAAATCATTTATAAACTTCATTAAACATCAAATTAACATTTAAAACTCAAAATTAACTCTTCAAATTTCAAAAATTAAATTTGAAATCTAACGAAAAAATTCTGGAATAATTAATAAAAATGAACTTAATATTTCCTTACTAAAACAAATTGAAAATAATAATTCTACTCAATAAAATCAACAAAAATTTGACCATATCAAATTTTATAAAACTAATAAAATATATACCATTGATTACAAAATTAACAAAAATTCATTTAACAAAGAGGAAAAAATTTCTACCTGAAAATTCAATCGGGAAAAAATACGAGATATTACACTATGCAAAACGGAAGTGATCCCGACTCTGCCCATCAAACTCGACAAAAGGAGCGCAAAAAAACCGGAGAATTAAACCACCATTGTTCAACTCTATTAGAAAGGGCTTCCTTGGGAAGACGATCAGCCACATAATTTCCTTCCCTGAAAACATGTGATACTACAAAGAACATTTGAGAGAGTTGCACAATGCAGTGAGACCAATCCGTCAAAAGATTCCATATCAAAGATAGACTTTGATTCTTCAATAGGTTAACAACGTACCAGGAGTCACTTTCTATCCATAACCGGTTCCAACCGAAACTATGAGCTCTATTTACAGCATAAATAACCGCATATAGCTCAGCTTCAAAAGCATAACAATCCAATAATGGCACAACAAAGCATCCTTTAACAAAGCCTCTATAAGTGCGGAACACCCCACCCTCACCACCAATGCCAGGGGCACCCATCGCCGCCCCATCAGTATTAACACTGGTATTTAATTGACTCACAAACTTATGATGTCACTTAATTTATCAAAAATAAACATCCAATTCTATTTATATTAGTGGTAAGATTGAAATACGTACTCACTGCTTTCAGTTAGGAAAACTCAATTCCTTGTCTGTGGTACAACAATAGAGGAATTATGTAGTGAGATTGAATTCTACCTTTTCATAGGAGACTTGCACTACAACAAATTTTAAACTTAGCAATGCGAAAAATCGCCCTTAAAAATCGGTTTTTGTCCCCAAAAAAAATTCCTGTGCGAACCTGAAAAACACCAATCTTATACCAAAAAAATTGCACACACTAAACGAGATGCAAAAGCAAAGTAGAACAATCTCGAACCTTCCAGAATCCTTCCAGCATCATCATCGACAACTTGCAAAAAAGTAACCAATGCATTAGGAGCCTTCTCATGCATCCGCACATTCAAATCCGCGACCAACTTCCTAAAAAAAGAACCTAAAAAAAAAAAAAAATTGGTCCAAAACCAGATCTGAACATAATGTAAACTCTAACACAATTTAATAAAATAGTAATAAAACATGATTGAAAAACTAAAATGACGGATGCAAGGGTCCTTCAATTCCTTGACAATTAAATCTTGCACCCTTCACATGTACACTGAAAGGAAATTTCGTTTTGCTAGCTATCGACTGCTGATGGTAAAATACGGCACATTTGGATATATTATTGCCAATTTTAGTCGAATTAAGGTTAGAAATTCTAATTAATTGCACTTTGGTGGTTTTTGTTTTTTCAAATTCAAGTTTTGCTTATTTTTCATTTAAAATAATTAGAACGCAAAATACAACAATAGGTTTATTTTGCGGGTTTTCAACTAATTTTTTTAATTTAAGCTAATAAAAACAAAATATCTATATATTAATATAAAAGAGAATACATGTATTGAAGTATTGATATGTGCCATCTTAAATGAATGACATTTGGTGTCTTATTAATACGACATGTGTCATACAAAGATCTGTTATAAAAATAATAATAAATGTGTTTATATTAGACATTTATATCAATTAATTAATAAAATATAGTAATTAATAAAATATACAATAAAAATTAAAATATAACAATAAATCTATTTTTTTAAATGAACTTCCTTTGCACATTTTAAAAACAAATACTATATGTACACATATTGTTTAATATTCATCACAACAATGTATGTTTTTTAAAAAATCTTTGTCACGACCCATTTCCAGGACCATGACCGGCGTACGAGGCGAACCGTCTATGAGAGCTCGGCCCATCTCACACAAGCCTCATAGGATCAAAAGCTTTACCCATTCATTTATTTATAAAACATTTGCGGATAACATATATAAGTATATGAAAATAATATTTACCATATATACATCTCAAAATGTAATATATGAAAAATATATACAAAGCGATTTAATCGCAAAATAGTGTATAAAAGTCAAATACACAAATCCCATAACCCTATAGTATATCAGAATGGAGCATCTACAACAAAAGACGTAGCCCCAACAAAAAGAGCGCTACTAACAAAAAATATCTCTGTGTCCCACTGGGCTAGGGAATGTCCGAAGGTTGCTGAGTGAAGTCAACCTGTCATCATAGAAACAGGACAACACATAGAAACAAAGGGGTCAAACCCAATGAGTGAGGGACAACACTTCAGATTGCCTCATACATGCCTCACAAAGACTGGTTTGAAAACCATTCAAAACTATCACATGTAGTATACATCAAGTATACGTATATACACACTATATACATAATACGATTTTCAGGAAAGACGTTTCTGAAATGTTTGCACCAAAAGCAAACACATACATTTTGGTAAAAATACTATCCATAGTATTTCATTTTCCTGAAAACATCATATATTTATCATAGGACCATAGAAATCATGGTGTGCTCTATGCCACTCTCCCACCATATTATGATTAGGATCATGCCACTGATCCATAATCCAATCATGTACTGGGCCAGGGTAACATGGCTACCGTCTACCTCGATAGCTAGGTCTCAACATACGATGGTATACCAAAGGCTACGCACCCCGTAGCGAAGGTGTCCCACAACCAAAAACATAATCAAAACCATGCATATCTCATCGTCAAATCTTGTGAAAAACACACATATATATATATATATATATATATATATATATATATCATTCTTCAAAACAAATTCGTGAATATTATTCACATAATTATTTTCATATAATTAATCAATCCTTAGATTAGTTCTATTTCAAACACGTGTTATACACATCAAAAACAATATAAATTTTAGAGACACAACCTATGTGTCTGAAGCTTCCATCCACTCATCTGGATGTCCAAGCTCTAAGAATCCAATCAAGCACCGTTGGTGGGTGATTGCTGGTGCTGGTAAGCACAAGATGTTGTAACAAATACAACATAAGAATCATCAAATATGATATTGTGGCCATAACCAAAATGCATGCAATGCATATGCAAATGCAACTCTCAAAGATCGCTCATAATCCCCAAATTAATCATCAACTTCTCCAAATTAACCAACTTCAAAACGTCACAATTTGGTCCCTCGGAACAATTGTTTGCTCGAGTTATCCAGAACTAACTCAAGTAGAATGAGGTCTAATTTACTTGAGTTAGATAGTAAATAACTTGAGTAAATCATGGCTTACTTTACTTGAGTTAACCCAACATAACTCGAGTAAATCTGGGCCTATCTTACTAGAGTTAACCAAACATAACTCGAGTAAACCACTTTCCTAGATTATCCAGCTCAAAAAATTACTCAAATCAACCAATAAAAATAATTCTTAACCCACTACATATACTCTAATCATCATCCTAAGCATAAATCTATACTTCAAGCCATCAAAAGAACATGAATTCTCATCAATTCACCCTAAACCCGAATTAAACCTAAAACCAAATATACATGATCATACAAAAAAAAAAAGAGGAAATAGAGGATTATAAACTCAATATTTCCTCAAGAAACCCAAAGGAAGTGTTGAGGAACAACTTGAGAGAGATTGGAGGCGTCTGAAAGGAGTGGATCGAAAGAAATGACAACTTGAGAGAGATTGGAGGCGTCTGAAAGGAGTGGATCGGAAGAAATGACAACTTGAGGTCGATTTTGGGTCTTTAAAGACGAAGAACACCAACACGTCATTCCACTTTTACCCAGATAACTCAAGTTACACAATGATTAACTCGAGTTATATGGACCTCGCCTAACTCAAGTTACAATTCTAGATAATTTGAGTTATATAAGGGTCACACAACTCGAGTTATTGCTTACTCTAACTCGAGTTATCTACTCTCCAGACTTACTACTCAAGGTTCCAGAACACAAACCCTACATGCTCATCAACTTAATCAACTATGATCAACAATCGAACCCCAATCACTATAGGAAATATAGCTAGAATGGGCGGAATATTATATACTTTCCCCCTCAAAATAAATTCGTCATTGAATTTCAAAATAGAACTAATCAAAGTCATTATCAACTCTAGATCTCCAAAATAGACCTAAAACAAAGTCTAGGTTACCCATCTCAAGCATAGACAATGCATACTCAACACTCAATCTATGCACCCATATCCAACATGATGCCAATGAATAGATTGAAATGCAAAGTATGCAAAAACACAAAAAAAAACACTGACGTAAGGATCAGCTGCGCCGAACAAATGCGGATATTTGCACCGCATCTCCTCCTCAGCCTCCCAAGTGGCCTCCTCAATAGAATGGTGCCTCCATATCACTTTCACTGAAGCAATCTCCTTATTTCGCAACCTCTTCACTTGCCGATCAACTATCCTCACGGGATCCTCATCATAAGATAAGTCAGATCGGACCTCCACTGATTGAGGTGCCAAAACATGAGACGGATCAGGAACATATTTTCTCAAAAGTGATATATGAAACACCGGATGCACAGAAGTAAACTCTGGCGGCAATGCCAACTCATATGCAACAGCTTCTACATGGCTTATGATTTCAAATGGACCAATGTATCTCGAGCTTAACTTACCCTTCTTCCAAAATCTCATCACACCATTCATCGGTGAGATCTTGAGAAATACATGGTCTCTTATCTCAAATTCCAAATGTTTATGCTTCGGGTCAGCGTAACTCTTTGGATGACTATGAGCAGTCTAGATCCTTTGCTGAATCATCCTGACTTTCTCAGTAGTCTCCAAAATAAGATATGGTCCCAGTGGCTCTCTCTCTCCGGCCTTTGCCCAACATAAAGGAGATCTACACTTCATAACATATAATGCCTCATAAGGCGCCATCCTGATACTCAAATGGTACGAATTATTGTACGTAATTCAACCAATGGCAAGTGAGAATTCCAACTCCCACCAAAATCCATAGCGCACGCCCTTAACATATTTTCTAATGTCTGAATGGTACACTCAGACTGACCATCAGTCTGTGGGTGAAATGTTGTACTGAAATCCAATCGAGTACCTAACTCCTCCTGGAGTTTACGACAAAACTATGACATAAATTGATGTCCTTTGTCAGAAACTATAGAGACTGACACTCTATGTAAACATACAATCCGATCTATATATAACTTCGCCAATCGTGCCGCTCTATATGTCGTCTTAACGGGTAGAAAATGTGTTGATTTTGTCAATCGATTCATAATCACCCAAATGGAATCATACCCGGATGATGTCCTCGGTAATCCAACCACAAAATCCATTGTGATATGATCCCATTTCCACTCTGGAAAAGGCAATTGTTGTAATAAGCCAGAAGGACAATAGTGTTCAAATTTAACCTGTTGAGAGGTCAAACACCGACTAAAAAAGTCTGCTATGTCCTTCTTCATTCCATGCCACCAATAGGACACTCAGAGATCTTTATACAACTTAATGTACCCTGGATGCACAAAATATGTGGAGTTATGACCCTCAGTCATAATCTCCTCGTGTAATACACCAGAATATGGTACGCATAACCTCAACCCAAACCACAACACTCCCGAATCATCTATAATAAATCCAAGTATACCAGATGCTCTAACTTTCTCGATCAGACTCTGCATTTTAGAATCCTCCTTCTGGGATTCTCGAATCCAATCTAACAAAATAGGCATCACTTCAATGTGACCCAATAAAACCCCAGAGTCATCAAACTGTAACTCTACTCCATTTTCCGTCAACTTTTGCAACTCAGACACTGTTGGTCACCTCTCCACTGCGATGTGAGCTAAACTCCCTATTGACTTTCTACTCAAGGCATCAACCACGACGTTCGCTTTTCCAGGATGATATGATATAGTACAATCATAATCATTTAGAAACTCTAGCAAACACCTCTGCCTTAAGTTCAGGTCCCGTTGCCCAAAAATATACTTCAGACTCTTATGATCGACGAAGATCTCAAAAGTCTCACCGTATAAGTAATGCCTCCAAATCTTAAGTGCAAATACAACTGCAGCTAATTCTAAGTCATGTGTCAGGTAATTCTACTCATGCTTCTTAAGTTGTGTTGAAGCATATGCAATCACCTTGCCATGCTGCATCAATATACAATCCAATCCCACTATCGAGGCATCAGAATACACTGCAAACCCTCTGAAACCTGATGGCAAAACTAGCACGAGTGCACTTGTCAAACATTCCTTCAGCTTTAGGAAGCTGTCCTCACACCTATCAGACCAAATGAAGGAAACTTCACTTTGCGTCAACCGAGTCATAGGAGATGCAATCTTAGAAAAATCATGGACAAACCTCCTATAATACCCAGCCATGGCAAGGAAACTTTGTATCTCCGTAACAGTCTTAGGTCTCTCCTAATGGAGTACTGCCTCTAACTTCTTTGGATCAACCATTATTCCATCCTTAGACACTACGTGTCCCAAAAATGTCATCTGATCAAGCCAAAACTCTCACTTTGAGAACTTCACATACAACTGATGCTCCCACAAAGTCTATAAGACTAACTTCAAGTTATCCTTATGTTCTTATCTACTCTTTGAGTACACCAGAATATCATCTATGAATACTATAACAAATCGATCTAGGTATGGTCTAAACACTCTTTTCATCATATCCATGAATGTCGTTGGTGCTTTAGTCAACCTAAACGACATTACTAGGAACTCATAGTGTCCATACCTAGTCCAAAAAGCTGTCTTCAGAATATCCTCACTCCTAACTCTCAACTCGTGATATCCCGATCTTAAATCGATCTTAGAAAACCACTGTGAACCCTGCAGTTGGTCAAATAGATCGTCTATCCTCGACAGTGGATATCGGTTCTTAATTGTCACCTTATTCAACTGCTAGTAACCAATACACATTCGAAGGCTCCCATCCTTCTTCTTAACAAACAACACTGGAGCACCCCAAGGTGAGACACTAGGTCAGATAAATCCTTTAGCCAACAACTCTCTCAACTGGTTCTCCAGTTCCTTCAATTCAGCTGGTGCCATCCGATATGGTGGAATCGATATTGGATCAGTACCAGGCTGTACCTCAATAGAAAATTCAACCTCTCGCTCAGGAGGTAATCCCAGTAAATCTTCAAGAAATACATCAGAGAACTCTCGTACCGTAGGTATGTCCTCCAACATCAATCCTGAACTAACCGGCTTTGTAAGTACAAAGGCTAGGTAAGCCTCACAACCACGAAAAATCATTTTTTTAGCTTGAACGACCGACATGTTCCTTCGAACCACGTTGTCACACTCACCTTGATAACAAAACTCAATTTGACTTGGCGGTCGAAAGCATACTCTCTTTGCAAAATAGTCTAAGGTAGCGTGCCAAGTCGAAAGCCAATCCATACCAAGTATAACGTCAAACTCCCTGACGTCCAACAAAACCATATCAGCTATCAACTCGTGCCCCTCAATGGCAATCACACAACCTCGGACTCTAGATTCAGTTAGCATCTTACTACCCAAAGGTGAAGATATTTCTAACAAAGAGTCTAACTGACTTAAAACTAACCCTGCTCTCTCTACAAAATATGGCGTGACAAACGAACGCGATGCACCATAATCAAATAATATATATGCCAAAGTACTACAGACAAGTAACATACCAGTCACTCAGCATTGGATGTCTGACCCTCATGACGTGTCGGATGATAAACACGGGCATGTCCACCAGTAACGAAACTGCTCGGTCCAGCCTGTTCATTACCACTGCTCGGCCCACCCTGGCTACGAGCTCTAGAATATGTGGTACCTTGACATGCTCCCCTGCTAGCCTATGTGCTAGCAGTGCCTGAACCTCCTGCTACTGACTGAATCGATTGTGTCCCTGACTCATGTCTCAAGGGACAGTTAGCAATCTTGTGCCCAGACTGCCTACAATGATACCAAAGTCCTGCGACCCTGACACAAATACCAGAGTGGCTCTTCCCAGGCTCTTGGCAAAACTCATTAAACTGATCTGCCTTTCTATCCCTCTCACTCGAAGGAAGAACATATAGTGTGAGCTCGGTCTTAAATTCTTCCTAGGAAGATACCCCCCTATGCCTACGATCTTGCCACCATTTAGCGGCTCGACCGTCCAACAGAAATGAGGCCAATCTAACCCTCGCCATATCATCGGTGAGCTCCATCGCCTCAAAATATTGCTCAACCGTGAAGGTAAAATCCTGGGAATCCTCTCCCATCTTTCCCGCAAATCTCGACGGAGTAAGCTTCATAAACCTGGTGAGACGAGCCTCAGCGTCAGGCTGTGAAGCAACTGGAGCTACAACCGATGCATGAACAACTATCTCTAGCGGAGGTAGAGGATTGTGCTGCAGCTGCTGGCAAAACTGGCTGACCACTAGCTGCCTGACCTGTTAACATAGCCTGCACTCAAACCAGAATCTACGTAAATCTCTCAAAAGCATCCATCTGACTAGCAGGTGGTGGCTGAGGTGCTGGTGCCACAACCTCAGGCACACTAGTCGCATCATTATGGTCTACAACAGATTGATCTGCTGGCTCCACTGGCACACGCCTAGGCCTCCCACAACCTCTACCGTGACCTCTGCCACGACCTTTACCATGTGGAGTATCCATCTCTACAGACAGGATGAAATCATATGCAAATGTCAATATGTATGCAACTACCACAGTACCCGAACAAAATTCAAAGGATATACAGAGGCAAAGCAAAGAGACTATAAAAAATATGTATGCTCCACACCGACCCAAACTTAGGAAAATCTAGTAGCTCTGATACCAGCCTTGTCACGACCCATTCCCAAGACCATGACCGGTGTACGAGGCGAACCGTCGATGGGAGCCGACCCATGTCGCACAAGCCTCATAGGATCATAAGCTCTACCCATTCATTTATTTATAAAACATTTGTGGATAACATATATAAGTATATGAAAATAATATTTACCATATATACATCTCAAAATGTAATATATGAAAGAAATATACAAAGCAATTTAATCGCAAAATAGTGTATAAAAGTCAAATACACAAATCCCATAACCCTACAGTATATCGAAATAGAGCATCTACAATAAAAGACGTAGCCCGACAAAAAGGGCGCTACTAACTAAAAATATCTATGTGTCCCACTGGGCTGAGGAATGTCCGAAGGTTGCTGAGTGAAGTCAACCTGTCATTATAGAAATATGACAACACATAGAAAAAAAGGGGTCAAACCCAGTTAGTGATGGACAACACTCCACATTACCTCATACGTGCCTCACAAAGACTGGTTTGAAAACCATTTAAAACTATCACATGCAGTATACATATATAAACACTATATACATAGTATGATTTCAAGTAAAGACGTTTCTAAAATGTTTGCAACAAAAGCAAACACATACACTTTGGTAAAATACTATCCATAGTATTTCATTTTCTTGAAAACATCATATACTTATCATGGGACCATAGAAATTATGGTGTAGTCTATGCCACTAATCCATATTCCAATCATGTATTGGGCCAGGGTAACATGGCTA
>CAODLS010079689.1:0-16963 GCA_948243855.1 Flueggea neowawraea | reverse complement strand
AAGTGGCCAAATTAGAAAGTGTCTATGAATATCAAATTAAATATTTTTCGGTTACCCATGATTATGTGATGCTAATAAATGACATGATGATATATTTAGTGGGTATACTTAAGTTCATGTTTATAAAATATTTAAGATTACCCAAAGGTAATCAATTCATTTTATATTCGTGAACATAATTGTGGTTAATTAATATGCTTATTTAGATGTGTTTAGTATATCCAAAGATAGCGAGCATGTCTAAGTTTAGTATATGTAATTGCCAATTATGTTATTATTACTTAGCATCAATTATAGTTATTTGTATGTTGTTTGTTTTGCCCAAAGGAGAACTTTCAATGTACATGTATTGTTGAATGATGTTTGAATCTGCATTGATTATGAGCATTTGATATTTGAAGTGTCTGGTTCTATTGCTCTTCATTTGCAAGCTATTTCTATGATTAAGTTTAATGGGCTCAATTTCACAGAATGGTCTGATCAAATTCAGTTTTACTTAGGTGTTTTGACTCTTGATTTGGCACTTGTGACTGCAAAGTTCGCTGCTCTTACTGACACTAGTAGCATTGATGAACGATCTTTCCATGAAGCTTGGGAAAGATCTAATAGACTGAGCTTAATGTTTATGCGAATGACTATAGCTAGCAATATTAAGGCTACAATTCCCAATACTGAAAATGCTAGGGAATTCTTAAAGTCCGTAGAGAACATCTCTAAATCTGAAAGTGCTGATAAGTCACGTGCTGAAACATTAATGGTTATGTTAACCACCATTAAGTTTGATGGTTCTCGTTCCATGCATGAACATGTGACTGAAATGATCAATACAACAACAAAATTAAAGTCCATATGAATGGAAGTGGGTGAAAAGTTCCTTGTGCAGTTTATTATAAACTCGTTACCTTCTGAATATGACCCATTCCAAATGAGTTACAATACTATAAAGGATGAATGAAGTGTGAATGAATTACACAGTATGCTTATTCAGGAGGAAACAAGACTTAAGAAACAAGGTATCCACTCTGCCAATCTTGTGGGGCAAAAAGGAGTTGTTAAAAAGCCTATTAAAAGGAAAAACAAGGGTGTTTAAAAGCCACATAATGTTATTGGGGCGTCTAATTCAATCCAGAAAAAGGAACCTAAAGGTGTGAAGTGCCATTTCTGTAAAAAGTTAGGGCACTTCCAGAAAGATTGCCAAAAACGAAAGGCATGATTCGACAAGAAAGGTAAGCCTAGTGCTTTTGTATGTTTTAAATCAAATTTGGCAGAAGTTCCTTCTAATACTTAGTGGATTGATTCTGGATGTAGCACTCATGTTACTAATGTGATGCAAGGATTCCTTACAACCCAAACCATAAAGTCCAATGAAAAGTTTGTTTTTATGGGAAATCGAGTCAAGGCTCCAGTTGAAGCTATTGGAACCTACTGTTTGATTTTAGATACTGGAAACCATTTGAACTTGTTTCAAACTCTTTATGTTCCTTCCATTTCCTGAAATTTAGTTTCTTTGTCTAAACTTGATGCATCTGGATATTCTTTTAAATTTGGGAATGGATGCTTTAGTTTGTTTAAACACAATTATTTTATTGGTTCTGGTGTTTTTTGTGATGGCTTGTATAAACTAAAGCTTGACAACCTATTCTCTTAATCCTTGTTGACCTTGCATCACAGTGTTGGAAGTAAGTGTGGTTTAGGAATGAAAGTTCAGCTTACTTGTGGCATAAATGATTGGGTACTATATCCAAAGAAAGAATGACAAGATTAGTAAAGAATGAAATCCTTCCAAATTTGAATTTTACTAATCTTCATATTTGTGTGGATTGGCACTAAGAAGATCTCAAAGGGAAAGAAGATCTGCTATCCCAAATGATTATTTGGTTTATCTAAAAGAGTCAGAAAATGACTTAAGTATAGATAACGATCCAGTTTTATTTTCACAGACTATGGAAAGTGAAAATTATGTGGAATGGTTCGATTCCATGAAAGATGAGTTAAAATCCATGGAAACTAATGGAGTTTTGGAACTCGTTGAATTGTCTGAAGGTTGTAAAACAATCGGTTGTAAATGGCTCTTTGTAACCAAACATGAAACAAAAGGGAAAATCATACAACGTAAGTCCAGACTTGTTGCCAAGGGTTTCACTCAAAAGGATGATGTTGACTACAATGAGACCTTTTCTCCAGTTTCTAAAAAGGACTCACTTAGAATTGTTATGGCTTTGGCAGCTTATTATGATTTAGAGCTCCATCAAATGGATGTGAAAGCTGCCTTTCTAACTGGAGGCTTAGAAGAATAAATTTACATGGACCAACCAGAGGGGTTTCTGGCGGAAGGAAAGGAGCACATGGTGTGTAAACTTAAGAAGTCAATATATGGACTAAAGCAAGCTTCCAGGCAATTGTATTTTAAGTTCAATAATACAATTACTTCCTTTGGAATTAAGGAAAACATCATTGACCAATGTATATATATCTAATGATGAGTGGGAGCAAGTTTGTAATTTTAGTTCTATAAGTTGACGATATTTTTTGTTTGCGGCTAATGATCTTGACATGTTGTACAAAATTAAGCAATTTCTTGAAAAGCTTTGAAATGAAAGATTTGGGTGAGGCATCCTATGTGATAGGAATTGCAATATTCCATGATAGATCACAAGAATTGTTAGGGTTGTCTCATAAAGCTTATATCAATAAAGTTTTAGAGAAACTGAAAGTATTGTGATACTTGCAAGGAATCACATGCTCACTTATAGAAAATCCGATCATCTAAAGGTGATTGGATATGCAAATTCAAACTAAGCCGAATGTGTTAACACTAGAAAATTCACATTTGGCTATTTGTTCCTTCTAGTTGGAGGAGCAATTTCATGGAAAAGTGCGAAGTAGTGTGTCATTGCTGCATCCACTATGGAAGCGAGTTTGCAACATGCGTCGAGGCTTCCGTTCATGGTTTATGACTACGGAACTTTGTTTTAGGACTTGGAATTGTCGACAATATTGCCAAGCTGCTGAAAATTTATTGTGATAATTCTGCAGTTGTCTTGTTTTCAAAAAAACGACAAGTATTCAAGGGGAGTTAAGCATATAAAATAAAATACTTGGTCGTTAAAGAAGAATTTCATAAACAAAGAGTGTCAATTGAGCACATTAGCACCAACCTTACGATTGCAGATCCTTTGACAAAAGGATTAGAACCAAAGACATCTAAAGAACATGTCGAAAGAATGGGCATTATTGAGTTCCATTACGAATATATTAATGATGTTTGTGCATTATGATTATTTGACACTATGAGCTCAATTAATTATTGTTTCTGATTTTAATGCCCTATTTTATGGTTTATTGTATATACATGATTGATTAAAATGGGTATTAGAATGCTGTCGTTTTCAAAAGACATTATTGTTGGACCATTATGATATATATCTCATTACGTATCATGTTATGTCTTGAGCTAATACAGTGATACATAGAAGGAAGTAAGTTAGCTTAATTGACATACAATCGCTATCATCCTTATTAGTGTTTTGCTTAAAAATGATTAACATTGTGACCATTGTGATAAAAAGGATTTAGCTTTTACTATGCCTATTATGTTGTTATTAAACCAATATGATCTTCCACAGGCCAAGTGGGAGAATATTAGAAACGTATATGTGGCCCATGGACTAATATGTAATTTGGTTTAATAAGTTCTAAATTCCTATTGGTTGTATGAGCGATATTACTTTAGAGTTATTCTGAATTAATGAGTCATGTTGATGGACCATGACATAAGCCCATAAGGAAACCCTAAATTGATCCTCTCTCTACCTATATAAGAGACAATTATTCTCCTTCACGTTAAGTGTCAGTACGAAACCCTAAGGATCCAAGGAGAGAGAAACATATTTGAGTCTTGCTCTTGGTTGTGGTCGTTTGTTCATATTCGATTCTAGCCATGGAGCAATTTACGCTTCCGCTTTTATTACGTGTTCTTTGGAAATTATAACGTTCTAAGATCCTAGGCATTAAGTTTTATGCAACGTTATGATCGATGAATTCTGTAATAAACTTTTACAGTTATCACAACAGAAAATAGTTGGTTGATGGATTGGTTGTTGTAATTCATGAAGGAGAGACAATAGCTTGAGATATTCAGCTACTGTCATGGCCAAGGAACGATACTCCGCATTGGTGGACGAATAAGCCGCTGTATTTTTCTTTTTTTAGGATCAAAAGATGATGTTAGCACAATGAAAGACAACAATCTGAGTGCTTTTGTAGTCTTCAACATTGCTACCCCATTTCGTGTCGGAGTAAATGATGAGCTATTGAACATTCATTGGTACAATAGTGAGACCATGATCAATTTTGCCCTTTAAGTAAACACCGGATGCATTTGACATTCACCCAATCCGTTTGAGTGGATTATGCATGACTTGCGCAGCCTTGCTAACAACCAAGGCTAAGTCAGGCCTTATGAAAGACATATACAACAAACTCCTAACAACATGCGAAAAGAGAGTGTGGCCAAAGAATCGAACTACATGTTCTGATTTGGATTTCAGTTTTATCTTGGTAATTGAAATAGCAACTGGTGTGGAAATTGAGACACTGATACGATGAAAGAGTTCATGAATGTACTTGGTTTGAGTCAATCTCAATCCTCCCTAACTGGAGGGCACTCTAATGCCGAGGAAATAAGACATAGCTCCTAGAGTTTAATGGGAAAGTGTTCTAATGTATCCTATAATTACATGTATAATTAAGCAAACATTTACACAATTTATTTCTACAAACGAGTTTTGACTGTTTTATTTATACATTTCTTGCAATTTGTGTAGGGCGGAATTGATTTGCATTGAACTAGGGGGCAAAAATATGAAAAATGGACATGAAGTTTTGATAGATTGAAGAAATCAAAGGAGTCAAAAACCAGTAGCTCGTCATGGTCATGGTGCTGACTGTGACCACTCATTGGCCAAATCATTAACTAGTCACGAGCAATTGATCATGGGCGTGAACAAGTCACGAGCGTGAGGCAAACCGTGACCCAACCACGGTTCACATCATGGTTGTGAGGCCCAAACCGTGACCACCTAACCAATTTCGCATCCAATCAGAAATGACTCACTTTCATGGTCCAAATCGTGGGCATCATGACCCAGACAGTGAACTAGCCATGACCAGTAGTCACAACCGTGGTTCGAGGGCGTGACTGGCCAGGTTGAAGAGAGAGAAAATGATGAAAAACTTAAAGAGGTGGGGACCAAAGGCATTTCTGGAAGAATTTTTTGCAGGGTTTTGTTATATCATGTAAGGGGTATAAATACCATCTCATTACCCATTTTAGACACATTACACCATAGCACAAAACATTCTCTTTTAGTCTTTCATCATCAAGAATGTTTTTGCATTTTTTGAGTAGGGTTAAGGAAAGCAAGAGGGAATAAAATTACTCAAGGTTTCCTTGTTGGCTATTGTTCATCAAGGCTCTTGGTTTTGGTTTTCTTGACTTTTCCGATTTGGATTTATGCTGCTTTTAATTGATGTCAATATTTTTATGTTTAACTTCAATATGATATCTTACTTTTCTTAGTTGTGGTGTAGAGATGTAAGTTAGGGTTGATGATTTGGCTATGCTATTGGTTGGGTTATTGTATTTGTTAATGTTTATTATCTATTGACTTGTTGGGTTTGTTTAATGACTTTCTTTATATGATTATGACTTAGATTGACCACCTTAGTCATACTTTTAGTAAATCTAGTTGAAGTATCGAGAGATGAAGGCTAGATGAGGCATGCTTTCATTAATCTTATGAGATTTAGAATAGAGATATTCTAGGCCCGTAAGGTGTTCGATGAAATTTCCAAGAAACCTAATGACCCTAATTAACTTAAGTGAGGCTGAGAGGGCCCTCTTAATTAATGTAGTGATGGTTTAGATGACCTTGAGAGAGCTCGAAGGTAGCTTAGTGGAGAGAATACTCAATCCTAGATTCACTTTAATTGGCTTAGCTAAATTAATTCCTTAGCCAACATCTTGAAGCTCCAATTCCTTTTACTTATTGATTTTCTCATTTTAGCATCAATTTTTTGTTACTTGCATTGTGTTTTCTTTCACCTACTCATAAACCCAAAAATCAACAATGTGTTTTCTTGTATTTATTTTATTTTTTGATCACAATTAATTCACCTTATCTGAGGATTCGATAGCTGATGAATACTTGAGCATTAAAACTATATTGATCTTGTGCACTTGCAAGAAGCCAATCATGTTTTTACAATGAAGAAATTATGTTAGAAATCAAGGTGGGGTCACTGTTAGTGATGACTATGTCAACCACATAAACAAGGTAGTACACCCGTTGAGAGCCAGGCTACAAAAGAAACAGAGATGTATCGGATTTGGAAGCAGCAAAGCCAAGTGCCAAAAGAGCATCAATCAACCAATGACACCATTAGTGTGGGGCTTGGTTTATCCCATGAAGAGATTTTATAAGTGTGCAAACATGATCTAGATATTGGTCATTAATGAAGCCTGATGGTTGCTCCATAAAGATGGGTGCTTCAAGATTTCCATATGGAATTTGGAACATCTAAGTTGAATAATAGCCCAACGATTAGAGAATTCCATGGATATGAGAAGACAAATTGTTGTTGGTTTGATAACTAGGCTGAAGGTATCTGTATAATCTAGGCCAAGTCATTAGTGAAAATCTTTGGCTACAAAGCCATGCCTTGTAGCGAGATACAATACAAATGTTTTGTTTGACACGAAATGCCCATTTGTATTCGACAACATTAGGTGCACAAAAGCGAGGAACTAAGGTCCAAGTACTATTCTGAAGTAAGGTGTTGATTTCATCAGCCATGGATAGTCTTCACTCTTTATGTTTCACAGCCTATGTGAAGGTGGTGTGTTCTATTTGGAGGTATTTCATGGGTTAGGGTTTGGGGACATAAGTGGAATTCAGGGGTGCACTGACTTGTGATAAAAGAGAGGTAAGGGATTGGGGTTTTAAGGAGTTTTTCTTGGTTTGGGTTTGCATTGCATAAGTGTTAGTTGGGTGTTGGACGGATGGCTGAAGCGGCTAAGGATTGACATTATTGTTGAGAAATTGGGACACAAAGGCATATATCAAATATGTAATGAAAATTTAAAATTTTAAGTCCTCAAATTCCATTAAGGATCCAGGCGATTCAACTCAATTGAATAAAGATAGAATAATACCTTGATTAGTAATTGAACGAGATCATGAAAGTGCGTGTGTTTGTGATTTCAATCACGAATAGAACCAAATTTGAGATGCTGCAATAATATTTCCTCTACCAGTATCCACAAAAATGAACTACTGAAGGTGGTGGCGTGTGTTACCACTGGTTGAGAACTCTCTTTTCAAAAACCCTAACTTTCTCTCTCTAATTTGGTGGCTCTCAAAATGGCATAGTCATAGGTTATGGGGCTTTAAATTCCTTTATATAGACAACTAAACCTTAGCTTTGTCTATCAAGAAAAACCTTAGTCCTTGTTCCTCAAGGAAACCGCTTATCACTTGCTCCACAAGAAAAGGCCTATTGCTTGGTGTACAAGTAAGTGACTCTCCTTGTCTAGGAACCCACCTCTTTTTTCTTGGCATCCAAGTAAACATCTCTTCTTATTTGTCTTATAAGAAAACAAGTTTTAATTTGTTTTAAAAATAATTTAAAACAAATATGATACCACAATTTTAAAATAACTAAACTAATTAATTATATTTAAAATGTACACATAATTAGCAAAAGAGAGGGGATTTAAAAAATATAAGCCCATTCAGTTCGTTCTAATGTGTAAACATTTAAGCTCACTCAACATTGGCAGTAGGCCCAAATCCAATTTTTGGCGAACAAGTCATAAGTGGTCTATAGCAAGACATTATGACTACCGAAGTCAAGTGAAATTGGCGATCCAAAATAACCTAAGACAATATGATATTTAATCCTTTTGTCACACGATATCTCAACTAAGCATAAGGCATGGATTATGTCAACCTTATAAAGTTTAATCAATTTCTTGATCCACAAATGAACTGAGTAAACAAATGACATTGATAAACCTTTATCAATTCATTTGAGTGTGGTCGTGTGTTTTATCAGTCTCACTTATCAAGTGACTAAGAGATATCTCTTTCAAAAGAAGAGGGACAAATCTCATCATCGACACCCATATTCCTCAACATGATTTATCACATTTCCAATCAGAAGTTGTATTACCATCTTGTTAAAGATGATGTTGAACTATGTTAAGATACATGAATTATCATTTAGGAATCTATGGTGAATTCAAGTGAAAGGACTCAAAAATCACTACTACATGAGAAGTACTTGTGACACCAATCCATATAGTGTTGTCTCAAAGCGGATTAGTCCAATACCATGTTCCCAACATGTATCTATACCCCGACTGATATCACATATCCATGATCAGTGGAACATGATTCTTATCATAATACATACTAGTCTTTGTTCATTATTATTCCCATAATAGTGAGCAACAAATGACAATTTAGAATAGCATCCTTTACCTTAAGTATCTACTATCAAGTCACGTACATGATGACATAAGATAGAATTGACTATTCATGGCACATTCTCTCATTATAAAACTAACATGATAATATCATCAAATGAAATGCCATATATATATATATATATATATATAATGAAAATATAGTAATAACAATGTTTATTGAATTGGGCTATGACACACCATTAGCAATTATCTGTGGAGATGGAACAAGTAAGATCAACATTAAAAGGTATGGCTAGTTTGGAGATAAGTATAGTTGTAGCTGGAGATTGCCTAGGAGATAGAGATAAAGGATTTGTGTTGGATGTAGATGGAAGTAGTGTTGGCATAGAAGTATGAGATGATGTGGACACGTTTGGATGAAACAAAGGTGGAGAAACTTGATGTGAAGAAGTTCGAGCTATTAGTGGACTCCGAGTAGGTAATGACGTGGATGACACAAAAAGAGGTTGAATGACAGGACTTTGACAGTGACAGATTTTGGAAAGGAAAAATTGATTCATCAAGACCATATGCCAAGAGGTACAAACTTTGCCAGTGTATAGGTTGAGACATTGATAACTTTTCTAAAGGTTACAATACTTAAGAAAAACACAGCTTTTGAATTGAAGAGACATTTCTTTTTAGCTTGAGGACTAAGCCAGGTGTAGCAAGCACAAAAAAAATGGAGAAAGGTGAAGTTGGGTTATTGACAGAGAAGTTTCTCATACGGAGAGATGTGATTAAGAAGTGGACTGGCAGACAATTAATAGTGTAACCGAGCAAGCAAATGCATAATCCCAATAGGAATGAGGAACACAAGAATGGTGAAGAATGGTGTGGGAAGTCTCGACAGTGTGTCAATGTTTGCGTTCAACGCAACCATTATGTTCAGGTGTGTAGGGGCATGAGACTCAATGCGAAATTCCATTATCAGCTAAATAAGAACGAAGAGCTTGGAATTCCCCACCCCAATAATTGAAAAGATTTTATTAGTAGTTAAGAACATTGGATTTGTCTTAGAAAAAGTAATCATAAAATGATCATAAAATAAAACGTAATATTTACCGCGCAAAGTTGATGTAACAAGAGAAGGACCCAAAAGGTTCGATAGAATGGGTGAAATCTATGGCGGTCCCCGATGTTTGGTATATTGTTCAACTCAGTCCCTGCTAGTTTGGAAATAGCCGCTCCGGTCCATCTGTCTTAAATCCGTGGGTTTTACTTGATAGAAAAGGCAAAAACACAAATTTACCCTTGAATTAAAAATATATTTCTTCATTCTAAACTAAACCAAACCGAACAAAATCAAACCAAACCAAACCAAACCAAACCAACTTAAACACCTTGAACCCAATCCTCTCTCATGAACCCGAAACCCACCCATTCCTAACAAAGAACCAAAAAATAAATGGCAAAACCAAAAACTTTACCAAACCCTCTCTCATGAATGCCAAAACCAAAAAATTGACCCAACCCTAAACACCCAACCGGAACCCACCCATTCCTTCTTCATCTCCTATCTTCCTCTCTCTCTCTCTCTCTCTCTCATATGTATGAATGTATCTCTCTCTCCTCTCTTCCTCTCTATTTCTTTCTCTTTCTCCATCGCTGCTCTGTCCCTCTCCATTTCTCTCTCAAACTCGCGTCTCCCACTAGTCCGTCCCCCAACTCCCTTTCTCGCAAATCAATGATGTCAAACCCTAAACCTCAAAAATCAAGATCCAATCTTACACTCTCTTCCCATCATGTTTCTATTTCCACGAATTGAACCTCCTCCATCAAAGCGTTTTTGCTACTCCAAGTACTCTTCTTTCACCCATTACCACTATGCCACATCACCCTCATTGTCATTCCTCTTCCTTCCTTGCTTCGCCACTGAGTTTCTTGATTTTTTTTGTTTTCTTTTTGTGTGTGTGTGTGTGTTGTCATTGATTGGAGAAGAGAAAAAGATGTTGAGTTTGTTGATTTTGTTGGTTGAAGGCAAAATTGGGTTCTGTTATTCGAAGCGAAAGGAACAAAATTTATGAACTGGTGAGGGGAGAATCAAAAACAAAGTGTGGGAGAGACGCCGATGATTCTACTGTTCTTGAATAGGAGACAAATGGGAGGAGTTGGCAATTGGGTTCTGTTATATAATTTGAATTGAGAAATGGTGGTGGTGGTGGTCGTAGAAAGACAAGAGAAGGATTGGAGAGAGATGAGATACGAGAGAGATCTGGTTGATGAGAGGGTTTTCTGAGTTGGAGGAGAAAGGAGTTTTAATTTTGGGTTGATTTTTCGTTTTGAGAGTGGAGGAAAATGGTGATGGTGGTAAAATGATGAATAGAATGGTGGTGTCAGTTTTTAATGGGTGGTGGTGACTAGGTGTGTAGAGATGGAGGAGGAAGAAGAGTAATGGAGGAAATATAAAGAGGTAGAAGAAAATTGAGCAGAGAAGGAGGGCAATTTTGTGATCGAATTTTTTAAATTAGTAGGTCCCATATGTCACATCATAAAATCTGACGTGGCCGGTTATGTTTGACTAATGGTGATAGACGGAGGGACTTGAGTGGCTATTTACAAACTAGCAGGGACCGAGTTGAACAATATATCAAATCTCGAGGACCGCCATGAATTTTTCCCAACAAAATTAGTCTAATGGACAGTTGACAATGAACACAGTCGGACTAAAAGACAATCTATAAGATGTGCTAACACAAAACTTTGACACAAAGATGGAGATCTTTTATTTTTGACTGGAATTGGATGTTGCCAGAGGACTTGTTCGACAACTTTTGGTGATGCATGACATAGTAGGGCATTCAATGTTGGAGACGCAAGTTTGAGAAGTGGAAAAATGAGCAAATGAGATACCAGAAGTGAGTAAATGCTGCCTTTAATTTGGGCTTGAAAAGGACGATTTTGTTTGGGTTATCCTTAATCAAGAAAAAGACGAAAGGAACTCAAGTGGGACATTGTTAGAATAAGTAAATTGATGAACAAACAAAAGGTTACGACATGACAAAGGCATATGAAGAATGTTACACAAAGAATGTGAATGACCATTAAGAGAGAAATAAGATGAACTAATATTGGAAATTGGAAGTTTTGTACCATGATTGATAAGGATTTCCTGAAGGTCAGAGTACTCAAAGTGGGTGGTGAGGTTGTTGAGGTTGGGTGTGAGGTGATGGGTGGCACTGTTTTCTAGTAGCCAAGGCTGTAATAGAGTGGATGGAGATGGTAGGCTGTGTTGAGGAACATTGTGGAGAGGTACATTGAAAATTGACATGTCAAAATCCGCAACAATTAAAGCACACCGAAGAAGAACCAGTGGAGTCATTTGATCCATAAAAGAATTGAGTTCGTGATGGACATGGACTGTAACCAGCAGAGAGCTATCATGGCTACGGTCTCGTCCTTTTCCCCATGGTGAAAATGCACCGCGTCTGCTACTGTATGTGTGTACAATGCAGAGAATTGTTCGTTAGGCAACGAAATTTTTTTAGTCTTCAACTGAAGTACTTAAACGGGGAGTAAACCAAAGAGGTCATCAGAGGATAACGGTTGAGGTAGCTTCAACATGGTGCACAAAATGTTGATACATAGATCCAAGACCACTGAGAATTGGATCGACTAAGTCTTCTTCTGATATGGGACGTTACAAAGTGGCTAGCTGATCAAAGAGACTCATAGCACGATTCATGTACGTTGCAAGATCATGATCCTTATGAATGAGATGATTAATCTGGGTTTCAACTGTCGCACTTGAGTGTGCAAAACAGATACGTAAGCAGTGGCAAGACGCTGCCATGCTTCTTTGGTGGTGGTGATACCAACGACTTGTGGTACAACTGACAATGTTAGTGCCCTAGTGGCCAATATAATTTATATGAGAACACTATTATTGTATTCGTGAATAGATTAACAATGGAAATGTATTGCTTGCTTATCATTATTTGTGCCTGTATTATTGTTAATGATTTAATAAAGCAATGTCCCTAAGTTAGTATGTTTGTGGCCTTGAGCAGCGTGAGAACTTATTGACACTAAACACTCAGTCTATCGATTAGGGGTGTTGATAATACATTGAGACTATTATGTTGTTTGACTAGTAGTATATCTTATCTGTTAGCGGATGTGTGACCTCTGGGTCAAACAAGTAAGCATATGGTTTAGTGTGGACATGAGTGCTAGACTGACCAGATAAATGTGAACACTACGTGGATTGATACATAAGCGTCATTAGTGATTGCATTTGTTGAGATTGTACAAATGATCCTTAGACTTAAGTTACCATGGTCCACTATGCGTTTAGTCGTGTACATTGATCTTGCTTAACAAAACATGAATAAGGTTGCTAATAGGACAACGATTGTGTACATCATAAAGCACATGAGTGTTATGAGTAATCAAGACAGGATTACTACCCTCAGTAAATGAGGAACAATATCTCATGGCCTCTTGACAGATTCAAGTAAATTAGAAGTCTTTGGCCAAAACATGTGTGTATAGATCAACTGCCAACGTAATGAGAAGCTATAGGGTTGCACACAATAACACATTGAAGGAGGAGCTTTAGTAAGATCATAAACCAAATCAATGGAATTCCTAATTCAACAAGGAATTCTGGAATTAATCATACTTATAGTATGGCTAGAAATAATAATTAATTTAGTGAAACCAAATCGTGTCTTAATTTTGATAATAGCGGCATTGAACAAGTAGGACTATGGTTCTGTGAGATGAAGATTATAAATTTGCTTTAAGATTTCGGAAATTCTATATTAAATAGAATTAAAAAAAAACTTGATATAAATTTATAATAGATTATTAATTAGGTGATTGTGCCCAATTTAAAGTTTCATTGAGAGAGAAGGATTGTGAACTTTGTGTGGGCCATAGGCTGCTTGGGGGAAGCCCATTCGACCACACATGTTTACTTGGTGCCCAAGTTTACTTTATTAGGGTAAAAGGACTCTTAGTGTAATTTGGTGATGTCTTTCTAGAGATCTTTTAGGAGGTATGTTTCCCACTAGAATCAGGTTAAGTAAAGACTCAAATCCTAATTTTAGTATGTAGAGCCGTCCAACATAGATAACAAATAGAGAGAGAGAGAGAGAAATTTGATCTCTCTCGGATGGGAGAAACATAATTTCTATAGTGGGGAGCTACTACAACTGAGGATATCCTACTTCTTAGAGCTTGTGAGACAAGCCCGTCACATGTGTATGGATATGTATAGTGGGGCAACTATGAGGCTCTCGATAGTTGACTTTGAATCTGTTCGTGGCTATTTTTTGTATGGTTTCTTGATGCCCTTCATCATATTCCTTGAAGAATTCAATGCTTCGTTGTTGGATTTCGTAACTAATTTTATGACATTCATAAGCATAGATGGCAGCAGAAATAACAAAAATTTTACATCTAGAATTCCACTAAGGATCCATGCATATCGACATACATGATTAGTGTTAGCACTGTGTACCTTAAAATCTAATGGTAGAGCGAATGACTGAATGAAGTGTTGTGTAACTTTGAATAGGAAACTCGAAATACTTCCTCTCATGTTGCCTACGCGCGAACGTGTCTAAAGGTATCAAGACAAACGAACTCACTTGGATTGGTAATGTGTACTAGCATGAAGAATCTCTATTCTTACTTTCACAAAATTTTCCTCTCTTTTATTTTGCACTAACAAATTCGGCTTTTATCCCTAAAAAGAGTTTATAAAATTCGGCCCAGACCTTTTTGATGCATTAGGAAATTCGGCCTTGATGTGTGCGCATATATATATAGGTATTTGAAACCCTAGTTTAGTTGTACTAGGTTCCTAAATACTAGTCCCACAAGCATAAGGATTATAGGATTTTAATCCTATAATCCTTTCTTATTCTTGTCTTGCAACATTAATGACTCCTTTCTTAATTAGGATTGTAATCAACTTGATTAAATAAGACTTAGTCAAAATTTGACCAAGTCAACCAAGAATGTACATTGCAGAATTTCTCATGCCATTTTAATGTTATTGGGCTTTTAATTATTTGATATATTATCATTAAATAAATCACTCCCTTATTAATCTACATGGGCTCAAATTATGTCACACATAATAATATACCCACAACATTATAAGAAGTAATTTATATTAAAAGCCTATTATATTAATGGATAATATCTTATATTATTTATGACATAAATCATAAAACCCTAAATTATTAATGATTAATCAAATTAATCATACTAATAATTTAATTACCATGAGAGAGAATATTTGTTAAACAATCCAAATTGTTCTTGTGTGTGACTCAATAGGCCCACTCGAAAATGGCAATGAGCCTTATCTCAAAACTTGGGCCCAAAGTCCATAAGCGGTATCTAGTGATACATTATGACAAATCAAAATCGAGTGGTATTTGATGATTCGAGTAAACCTTTCACAGTTTGATATTTAGTCCTTTTGTCTCACGATATCTATATTAAGTATAAGGCATGGTCACATGTCAACCTTATTGCTTAATGCATTTCTTGATCACAAGTAGATTGATATACAAATGACATTGATAAACTCTTTTATCAATTCATTTGAGTATGCATACATTCCATCAATCCTACTCATAATTAATTCATTTGAGTAAACATACATTCCATCAATCCTACTCATCAAGTGTCCTAAAGATATCACTCTTTATAAGAAGAACAAATTCATCACTCTCACTATCACTCCTACACAAGATTCATGACATATCCAATCATAGAATTTATGGTTACCCTGTTACAGATAAAGTTTGACTAAGACAAAACATGTGATTCCTGATGTGCTTTCATTCATGACATATTCAATCATAGCCTTTAGGAGTTAATAGTGAGTTTCAGTCAAATGACTCAAACATCACCACAGTATTAAAGCTACTTGTGACATAGATCCATAAAGTGATTTCATTGCGAGCCATTCCAATATATTTTTCCTAACATATATCTATGTTCTAAGTGATATCACATATCTATAATCAGTAAAATGTAATTATCGACTTAGCAACATACTAATCTTAATTCATTATCATTCCCATGATAACAATCAACTATGGACATTCAGAATAGTATTCCTTTTACCTTATGGTTTTACTATCAAGTCAGACTTGATGACATAAGGAAGAATAAACTATTCACAGAGGTTTTATCTTCATAAAACATGTAATATTTCATAGATATGAAATGCCTCTTTATTAATTGATAAATAAAATGGCAATGCACATAAATGATTGGACTAAGGTACCAAAACTAACAGTTTCCCACTTGCACTAGTCCCAATCAGGAGCGAGCCTAATACCTAAAGACCTAACAAGTCTTTCATGTTTTGGTTCAGGGAGAGCCTTTGTCAAAGGATCTGCTACATTGTCATTGGTGTCAATTCTGCATATCTTAACATCACCTCTTTCGACTTTCTCTCGAATAAGATGAAAACGTCTAAGTATGTGTTTGGCTCTTTGTGTTATGACAACACAAGTCTACTGGGTTTGCGATGCTTGGGACGACATCCAAACTAGTAATGAACTTCTTGAGACAAACAACTGCCCTTACTGTGTCCAATGCGGCTATGTACTCAGACTTTGTAGTAGAATTGGTCATTCCTTTATTAGAAATCATCACGCTAAACCCCTTTTAGCATTTTATCAATGTATACACTTTGACTTAGTCCAATTAGCCTCTTAGATCTATCTCAATAGATTTGTATCCCTAGGATACGTGAGGCTTCACCTAAGTCTTTCTTTACGAAACACTTTCTTAATCAAGTCTTGAAACTCTTCAAGATTGGAACATCGTTTCCAATGATTAAGATGTCATTAACATACAACAGTAAGAATATTACTGCACTCCCACTAACCTTCTTGTATACACAAGGCTTATCTTCATTCTTGATGAATCCAAACTCTTTGATTGCTTCATCAAAATGAAGATTCCAATTTTGGGATGCTTGCTTCAATCCATAAATGGATCTTTGAAGTTTGCATACCTCATTAGGATTATTAGGATCGAAAAAATCATCAGGTTGTGTCATGTACACATCCTCGAGATGGTTTCCACTTAGGAAAGCATTTTTGACATCCATTTTCCATATCTCATAGTTATAATATGCTGATATGGCAAGAAAAATCCTGATGGATTTGAGCATCACGACTAGTGAAAAGGTTTCATCATAGTCAACACCATGAGGTTGTCTAAAATCTTTTACAACAAGTCTTGCTTTGAAGATCCCATCGACTTTTAACTTGTAAATGCATTTGCAACCAATGACCTTGGGTCCATCAGGTGGATCCACGATGTTCCAAACTTGGTTATCATACATAAATTGCATTTCTGATTTCATGGTTTTATGCCATCTTATGTAATTTGGATCTACAAGCGCCTCTTGGTAGGTTGTAGGCTCATTGTGATCTACAAGAACAATTC
>CAODLS010079637.1:0-10786 GCA_948243855.1 Flueggea neowawraea | reverse complement strand
GTATTCCCTTGTTTCCCAAAAGCACTACAAAACCCACAAGCAGCAACCTTGGGAGAAGGAGGCTCTATAGCCGGAGACACCTTTCCGGTGCGGTAGCGCTGTCCACCGTTGAATCGGCTTCTTTCGACGGTCTGGATTGACAGCGATGGCTTAACGTCTCTTTCAAGCTTCATTTCTTGCTTTTCTTTATGTTCTTGTTCCTGTTCTTGTTTTTGACCACCCACTTGGTTTAGCTCTCCTGAGAGAAACCTGTCGTCCCAAACAAGCCCTGAAGAACCTTGCCTTCTAAACGACACCGCAGATCTTTGTAAACCAGCCATGAAGCTTTCTCTCTCTATCTGGATCTTTCTTGATGAACAGCAAGAACAATTTTTCCTTTTTTACTCTTTTTGAGTTCTTCAGCTGTGTATTATTATGACTTGTCCTTTTATATATAGAAAGAACGAGAGAGAGAGAGAGAGAGAGAGAGAGAGAAAAGGTCACAACAGATGAGCTTAATTAGTCAAATATAGCAAGATTTCTCTATCATTTATTTGTTTCTGTTGAGATTCTAAGTAAAATATTGAAATGATTTTTTTTTCCTATTTTGCTCTATTTCAATAGTAGTAGCGTAAAGTATACGTGTATTTGCATGTTATTGAAACTTTTTTATTTATAATTTAATTATTTTTAAATTTTGATAGTTAATTTTTATTGTATAAAATAAAAAAATTAAGTAATAAAAAATTTAATCAAATATATTTAATTAAATATATATAAAATAAAAAATATTTTTTTAATACGTTATATATAACGATATTACTACGCTACATGTATGCATAATCTTTAAGTGTAAAATAAAATATTATTACTATAGATATTCATAATAAAAAATATAAACTATACAATAATAGTATTCAAATAATAGTTTATTCTAGTAATAATTGTTTAATTTAAATTATTAATAAAAAAATTAGTTATACTAATAAAGATAAATATTTTTAGTGTCAAATATTATTAAATAAGAATGAAGATAAATATCTATCTGAATATAATAATCACGTAATTGGCATCCATATATATATATATATATATATACTAGCACAACACTAGCACGATACAACAAAAACTTATAAGTGACTAAATTATATTATTAATTGAAATAAAAATATTTTTGACAGTTTAATGATTTTTTTTATTGGGAATATAGATTTTAAAAGACTTTTTTATATACAACTTATTTTTAGAATTATATGAATTTCATTTGTTGTCACAAATGAAAGCCTCCCACCTAGTTTTACTTTTCACTAGCACCACATGCATTTGACTATAAAAAAATAGGTTAAAATAGATTAAGATTGATATAACTGAAAATAGTTTAATGCATTCTTGCAATAAAAAATTGTCATTTTAAACTATTGTGTATAATTCTTTAGATCCTTTTAACAATATTTTTTTTGTAGAAATTGAGGGTTTACATATACTCAAAAGTGTAAGTGATTTGATTAATATGACATATCAAGAAAAATGATAAAAAATATATGATATAAATTAATCATTTATTACGTAATCAATAAAAATTCAGATTGCAAAAAAGATAATTATTTGAATATATCAATAAAGCAAATAATTGATCTTAAATAAACAAAAACCTTACATTCATCTTTAATTGGATTTTTAACAATGTTGAGCAAAATATACTTATTAAGACAATCAATTTGATTGTGAATTTATATAGATATTAACTTATCTGCATATATTTGTTTTTTGCTCTCTACTTGCTTACCCAAGCATTCAGATTTTTTCACATTTTCTTAATCTTATTGATTGAAAATCTTTTCTGTCAATAATATTAGTTATTAAAAATTAGAAAGATCTACACTCATGTTAAGGCTTCCAAGAAATATATGCGAGCTCTTTTTGGCCTCTTTGATTTATATGGAACCTTATCAGGCCAAGTCGTTAATTGGTCCAAGTCTAATGTTTACTTTGGCAAAGTGGTTACTACCCGCAGGGCTATGGCCATGCTTACTGGGACTTGTCTACAGTGTGGGGTGGTGCTTTTTAATTATTTGGGTGTCCCTCTTTTCTTTGGTGCTCCACATCGAAAATTTCTTCAACCTTAGCAGATTGGATTACTAGTAAGTTCAGCGCATGGAAAGGAGCCTCACTTTCTTTCGCAGGGCGGGTTTCCTCGGTTACATCAGTCATTTAAAGTTCTCTGTTAAACTCCTTTCCAGTTTACCAATGGCCTAAACAACTTCTTTCTATGCTCAATTGACAGATAAAAAAATTTGTTTGGACGGGCTCTACTATGAAATAAAAACTGATCAAAGTCCCATGGTCGGTCTGTTGCTCTTCGATTCTAGAGGGGGGAATTGGTCTTAAAGACATAGGTTTGCTTAATAAAGCAATGTTGGGCGGAATTAGTTGGCAGTTTTTGACTCGATCTTGTCCGACTTTGCGAGTTATGGAAGCAAGTTTTCTACATCCTTCTGGCACTCCCCAAGCCATTTATTTTCGATCTACTGTTTGGTCTTCTATAAGACAAGTCTATGAGGTGTTGATGGACAACTCCACTTGGTTTATTACCGAGACTTCATAGTTAAATTTTTGGACTGGTTAGTGGTTGCAGCCGACTGTTGCACAACGTCTTGACTTATCAAATCAACAACTTCGAATTTTGACAGATGAAGTGAAAGAGTTTGTTTCACAGGGTCAGTGGTCATTACCTGCTTTCTTGAGGGTGGATGTGAAGCAGGCCGTGGAGGAGGTGCTTTTTCTGAAGGAGATAAATGATGTTCGTATATAGAGGTATGCAGCTAATGGCCAATTCTCTGTTTGGAGTTTTTACCGTTGGCTCAGTGGTTACAGGGACTTGGTGCCAACAAACAAATTTTTGGGGAGGAAATTCATTCCACCTTCTAGATCCACGGTGGGCTGGCGGGCTTTTCTGGGTTATCTCCCTACGGAGGATAAGTTTTACAAAGAGGTTACAACTTCCCTTCATGGTGCACACTTTGCAAAGAGGATTTTGAGACATTTACACATTTATTCATCACTTGTATGGTGAGTAAACAAATTTGGCAGGCTATTTCCTTCCTTTTTGGGATTCGTGTTGTCTGCGATGGGAATGTGCGGTGTCTTTAGTCTTGGCGGCTATGTCTGCTCAATTGAGTTCTCAATTAAAGACCTTGTGGAATGTTGCAATTTTGAGTGCTTTCTGGATCCTATGACTTCTCGCAATAATGCTATCTTTAATAATCAGTCTGCTAATCTTTATGTCATGTTAAGACTGCTTTGGAAGTGTATCAAGGAAGCTGATATTTTCAGGATTGGACATATGCTTGGAACTCAGGATGAGATGCGGTTATTTCAGACTCTAGGCATTGTTGGCATTCCAAAAAAGTCCCCCAACATTATTTTGGTGGTGTGGCACGCCCCTCCTATTAACTGGATCAAAGTAAACACGGATGGCTCTGCTATTGGCTCCCCGGGCACCTCAGGTGCAAGTGGGATCTTTCGTAATACTCGAGGCTTCTCCAAAGGAGCTTTTGCTTTTTCCATAGGTGAGTATTTTGCATTTGTTGCTGAGCTAAAAGCTGCTATGTTTGCTATCAAAAAAGCTGTGGAATGTAGTTGGGATCATTTATGGCTTGAAAGTGATTCTACATATGTGGTTCATTTATTCAAGACTAGAACAACAGATGTGCCATGGTCCTCGAGACTAGAATGTGTCAATTATTTATCTCTTCTTTCCCATATGTCTTTTGTGGTATCTCATATTTATAGAGAAGGCAATAGAATGGCAGATGCTATTGCTTCCTATGGTGTCAGACATCAAGGCACTCATTGGTAGACTAGCTTTCCTGATTTTTGTAAAAGACTTGTCTATGATGATTTTTCGTGTAGGAAGTGCTACCGCTTCATGTAGCCTCCCGTTGCTCTTTTTGTGACTGTTCTTGTATGATTTTGTTTTTATATTAATAATATTTGGAGCTCGGGAAGATGATGCAGGTGTTACTGGGATGTCAACCTAGTTGAGATGTCAAAGTGCACCACTGATTCCTCAACCTCCAACCTTTCATAAAAAAAATGTTAAATGTATTGGTTGTAATAGGTGGCATACTAATGTCGTGCCAAATGTTACTTAGTTAGATTGACACCAGCGCGATGCACGTGCTACATGATAGATTCTTTCATGACGTATCGATTATCATTGGAATTTAGTCACTTTGAATTCATTTATTCTATATGTCTGCATTTTAAGATAGTGTTAAATTTTATAATTATTAAAACATAATTTGACAAAAGATAATATTATATATTCAAGAATAATCACCTATTTGTGACCCTAGTGAGACAAATTGACAAAATTTGTGGTCGATATGAAATGTATAGATGAAAAAAAAACTTAAACCAAAAGTTTTTTTTATCTTCAGTGTGAATATTAAAATGAATTTGATTATAATATATGGTAAACTCTATCAATTTTTTTTCACATATTGCATTTAACTTGTTTTTGAATACTAAAAAATTATAAAATTAATTTTTTTATTATTAAATTAATATGCTTTTGAGAGAAAATTAGTACCTTAGAAATAAAATTAACGTGAAAAAATCTTACAAAAAATGGTTGCATCTCTTAATTGATTTAAATAAAAAAATAAATTACAATAAAAAATTCGGTTACAGTTATTATAATAAATATTTTGACCAAAAAATGGTAATTAATATGATGTCAAAATTTTATTTTATTTATTTTATTCTATTTATGGTAATCTAAGAATTGTTGAATAATTTTAGATATTGACAATTGTCATTAAATTTATTTTATTTTATTTATGGTAATCTAAGAATTGTTGAATAATTATAGATATTGACACTTGTTATTAAATTAGAATGCCAAATATCAACATTTTAGGATGTCAAATGTCAACATTTTAGGATGTCAAATGTTACAATATCATGAATGTATTCTCCTTTATATTAAAAGTAGAATATATGAGCTTAAAAATTGACACGTGTCATTTATATAGCCTTAATGAATGACATTTTGTGCATTATTAATATGACACGTGTCATACAATAATTATTTCATTATTACAGTATAAATTGGTTAAATACCATAAATTTTTAATATGAACACATTTATTATGTTATTTATAGAAATTAAAATTTATAAATAGACTATTTGTTAAAAATTTATGAATTGAAATTTATGAACTGTAATTTTGTGTTTTTTAGTTCAAATGATTAATATATTCAAATAAAGAATATTTATATATTTTCAAGTGATATAAAATTTTTAAAATAAAAAAATTATTGGAATATTATAACAAAACATTGAAATGACCAAATAATATCCATCAAATTGTTTGATTGATCAAAATTTTTTAAAAAATAAATGGATGAAGAAAAAATAAAGAAAATAAAAAATATTAAGTTTATCTGAAAATTCTACAAGCAAAGAACCTAACTATAAATAATATTATTGACTAAAAAGATTTCCAATCAATAAGATGAAGAAAATATGGAAAGAAATCTAAATACTTGGGTAAGCAAATAGAGAGCAATAGACAAACATATGCTAATAAAGTTAATATCTATATAAATTCACATCAAATTGATTGTTTTAATAAGTATATTTTGATTAACATTGTTAAAAATTCAATTAAAGATGGATGTAAGGTTTTGATTTATATAAGATCAATTGTTTGCTTTATTGATATATTCAAACAATTACCTTTTTTGCAATCTGAATTTTTATTGATTATGCAATAAATAATTAATTTATTTCATACATTTTTTACCATTTTTCTTGACATGTCATATTATTTTAGTCACTTAAATTTTTGAATATATATAAACCCTCAATTTCTAAAAAAAATATTGTTAAAAATATCAAAAGAATTATACACAAGAGTTTAAAATGACAATTTTTTTATTGGAAGAATGCATTAACCTATTTTCAATCATGTTAGTTTTAATTTACTTTAAACTATTTTTTCATAGTTAAATGTATATGTCGGTAGTCTAAAAATAAACCCTCAATTCTGACATTTATTTGTACATTTGCTTGGCAGAGAAATCTTGGCAGTGAGTTAGAAATGCCCATTTCTGAAGAAACTATAGAAGAAGGATTAGTTCTGAATTTCTTAACAAATCATAATTTTCTTTTATGCTTTCGCCTATTTGGCAAACTACAGCTATTTCAGAAGATTATATGGTAGCCACATGTTGCGTTTTTACCTTTTTCATACTTCAATTTCTTTATATCACACACTGACCACACAATTACAAAACTGCTAGAGTATATATTGAAGTCATTTATTCAGGTTTGCATCAGTAGTTCTTTAATAGAAGATGTTACTATTTTATGACTTATGTTTGAATCATTTAGGACAAAATCTCTCCTGTTTTAAGAAGTCCAGAAACTTTGGCCTGGATGATGACATGAGAAGATCTGATATTGCAGAAAAAGCTTTGTTAACTGCTCTACTTCTTATGATGTTTATAATTTGACATGAGAAGTTGATTTATTTGTCCAGCAATTGAAATGGTTTTCTTCAAATGTGGCAGGGAATAAAATTCAAAACCACTGATATGAATGATGTAGCTAGATAATTCTCTTCCATGCCTAAAGAGGTGCTGCGGATTGCTAAGAAGGATAAATGAACCTCTTGAACTTTTTTTTTTGGTTTTTGGGGAACACACATATTCTCTCTTTTCTTTTTCTTTTTCAAAAATTTGTTAATTGTTTTTGTGTATATATTCATTTATGTCATACGGCTTGAGTGATATAGTTTTGACACAAAATTTATTGTTTCTTTTAAAGGATGCTGCATTTTATTCTTGGTATTCAGCTTACAATACAGTAATATATAAAATTGTAACTACATAATTTGTGAATTTTTAGTTTTGACATTGATTGATTTTTTTGATCTATTTATATTTTGTTAAGTAAATATGGCCTTGCAGCAGATAACATTCTTCATGCTAGCTTAGTTTATGTGAATGGCATGATTTTTTATGGTGTTTCCATAGGGAAGATATGTTTCCAGTGCAAGGCGTTGGAGGAAATATTTTCAGACTAATTACTGTTTGCAAGGTGAATTTGATTTCAGTCAATCTCACCGCGACTTCTTTCAGGGTCACCAAAATCTTAGAAAAAAATGCGACGACTCAACCTCTTTGACAAGTGGCAATATGATGTAAATAAACAACCTAATGAATCAAGCGTTCATGCTTTAGTTTTCAATCTAAATTTTCCGAGATTAGTTATGTTTGTTTAATTAATTGTTATTAAAGTTTTTAAATGTGTATATACTATATATATTTTAACACAATTTCAAAGGTAATTTATTTTGTCTTATGTTTGAAATACCATATTTAACAATAAATAAAAAGATCGTTTGAAATCCAAAATATGTTGAAAGAATTAGGAATGATGCTGCTCAAGCATTTTCAATTATTTTTTTTACAATTTTAGTTATAATCATGAATATTTACAAAGATATAAAAATATATTCATAATACCCAGAGCGTGATCCGAGCCTAATTATGTTGTAGGATGTTGGATTATATCTCCATCGACCTGTTTTTACGCACAGACAAATGTATGTCGCTATTTAGAGAGTTTGGAGCAGATTTACATTGAAAATTTTGATATGTGACGAGCATGACAATTCTGCAAAATATACTCATAATGTCGTATACAAAGAAGTCTTTGAGAATTTAATATGATTATTTTTAACTTCATATGACTAATTTAAAAAATCTTTAGTTTGTAAAGTCTTATAAAATTAAATAAAAATACAAATGTACTAATAAAACTCCGGGGCATTGTCCGGGTGCTATGCTAACATAGATATGGATAAAAATCGGATTTTTTCAATTTTTTGTTTCTCATAAGATATTACAAAAGGCACAGCGTCCACATTTGTCAACAAGCACCAGTGGTCTAGTGGTAGAATAGTACCCTGCCACGGTACAGACCCGGGTTCGATTCCCGGCTGGTGCATTCGATTTATTTCCTTTTCTTTTTTGTTTATGTTTCTAACACAGTCAACATGAACAGTCAGTTTGCTGATCTAAGTGGCTGATGCAAAAACTGCAAAGCTACACAATATTTTCTTTCACAAAGTTGATTCTTGCCATTACTAAGAATATTATACGTTCAGATGCCGTCTCATACATCAGGATACCATATGTACTGATTGAATACCTATATCTAGATTGACATACAATACAATAAATACAAATGCAATCAACAGTTTTCTGCTACAGCATTAGCATCGAAAAGTACTGCTCAAATTCTTGATCAATTGTCGGTTCTCTAGCACCTGATTGAGCATCTGCATTTAGAAATGACTGATTTATAAACTTAGCAACAAGAAATCAACTCTTAGTACTTGGACTGAGTAAACATGTCAGAAGTGTTAAAGCCAAATTACCTTGGTTAACATTCCATCTTCCCGATGAAAGGACGTAAACGTTAGGATTCCCGCTTTTTGGAAAGAGAATACCATCGATTTCTTTATCTGCATATTGCTGAATATTGTCCTTTTCATATTCTGTGCAACTGTAATCAAAATGGCTTCCAAATTCCTGGATATGCTCCTCAAAATTTTGAGATATTTGTAAGCCAATGTAGTGGCGGGTAGGATCACGCTCTCCAACAATAAATTTCAGATCCTCTTTGCCTCCTATTGTTTCTGTCATATTTTCTGAAACAGAATAAATATCCTCGGAACTGCTCCCGCTCAAGTCATACGATAAATAGGAGGGCCTATCGGATGGCCTTATCTTTGAAATGTCATTTGAGACAGACATTGAAGATTCAGAATCAGCAATAAAGATGTTGCTATCTTTTGCTGATTCCTTATCCGATCCATAATCAATGGCTCTTCTCTCGGCATTTTCCTTGGCAATGAGTGTCCGCAAGTTTTCCATTTCCTTGTTCTGTTCTAGCGTTAAGAAAGCTTCAGGAGGTAGACGATGATGATTTGTACACTTGTGTTTCGGTATAGGCAAGCCCAGTTGCTCCGCGTGTAACTTCCTTTTCTTATTCAAATAAAAAATCTTTAAGCTGAAAAAGGAGAGCAAAGGTGTGAGCATATAGCAAGTAAGAAGTGTACTTCGAACACAGAACCTATGCAACAAAATTTAAGCAACCAACAATCGCTCCGTTCTTGTTATTGGCGCACCTCTCCCAAGACCTGGCCTTGTAGTCAAATCTAGATTGAAATATGAATTATATATCACGGACAGCTAATAACATCGTTCTAATCAGTTACTCCCCTCTTCTAATTCTACCCGAGATTGGATCCAAGATTCAAAGTCTAGATTAAACATCTTACCTGTTCCTCAAAACAACCAGCTGAATTAAATCCGGCTGATAGGTAATAAGGATATATAGATTGAGCACACAAGCAAAGAAAATATACAAATGTCACAAACATTTTCCATTAGCACTAACAAGTAAAATCCAAAGCAACAAGCAACAAAAGTTTATGCATCTAAATTAGTCTGCACAAATATAAAGCGTAAAATCCAATTAAGTCTTTTCATTTGCCCATAGCTTATACCAACGGATCATACATGGCTGCTCTCATGTACAAGTACCATAGTTCAGCAAATCTCCACATTGTAATAGCTGTTCAGTAGCTTGGATTAAAAAGGAACGAGTTTCCCAACATCCAAAACCAGAAATCACAACAAATTTAGCAACTTTGAGGTTCCTCACAAATAAAAATCACAGATTTCAACGTGTCAGCAACCTAACTGAACTAACAAGAGAGAGAATCTAATAAAAAACTGGCTATAAATCACAAAGACTGACAAATCAAAACATAGCATCGAAAGAAAAGAAGAACCCATGAAACCAAACCTGTTAATCTCAGATGGGTTTTCGTTATTATCTTCTTCCATTTCAATTCAGACTCTGAAACACACTACAAATGGATTGTTGTGCTGTTCTCTAGTCTCCACGTCCTGCTCTAGCTATCTTCTTTCTGGTCTCTTGGCTTTTAACTAACACGGAAGGTTCAAACACAGCATTAATGGAGCGTTATCACACGGACGAATTATACGATGACAGCTCAAGTAAAATATTTGTCTGAATCTAGTGTTGGTTGTAGTTTATTTTCAGAGAGCGCGTGGAAGAGGTGACTGGGATTAGACCACTTCATGCCCACGTGACTTTTTCCTATCTGGCTGGCCTTTCATAGCCAAGTGGGCCCATGGTCTTGTCATCCACTTTAACTACCTTAAAATAAATTAAGAGATACTTTCACTTGGTCCCCAGGGTTAAGTGTTCTTCCTGTCGAGTTCTTCACGATTAGAAAATATCGTATTTGGTCCCTAGATCTCTTCCGTGACTTATCTCTGACGGCCAGCGTGCAAGACAAGGTAGGAGTGCACAAGGTTCGGTTCAGTTCGGTTTTATAGCTAAACTGCCAACTGAACCGAAAGGTTCAATTTTGCTCTCTGATCATCTCTAGTTGAACCATTAGTTTATCGGTTCGGTTAGCGTTCGGATCTGTTCGGTCGGTTTGATCGGTTTAAAACATAAAAAATAAAATTTTCACCTTCAATAAGTGGAGTAATATACATGATGTAAAATACAATTAATCTTCCCATTTTCTCAAAATAATATGCTTTCTAATGCTATTAAATTAGAGGATGAGTTCCATAATTTACATGAAGCTCAGTCATTCGTGAAGAACTACCCTGAGATACTATCCATTACTGCAAATTGCATGTTCTCCGCAAGTTTCCAGCGCCGCTTCCATTGATTTATAAA